>QNGE01000108.1:279628-384492 GCA_008508345.1 Paragonimus westermani
TTTTCAGGAAGAGATGCCAACCATCTTCCAACCCCCAACCTGGAGGACCAGGAGACTGTAGTTTGTCAGACCTCTACCTGTTGGCCTGCCTGGTATGAGTAACTCTGTCCAGTTTAGCCCAGAAGGTCATAGAGATGCGCAAGCCGTCACACCACGTCAAGGTCCAGTCTCACCGTGACGGAAGTAAGAGGAATACCGCCCAAGTTTTGATATTTTCACGAGGACATTAAACATGGATTGTGTTATTTTAACTGAGATGCAAACCAGTTGAAATAACACGGACACACATTAGGCCATTTGGACCGAAGTTACAGTAATCGGACAATCCAAAGTCACCTCAATCTAATTATCCTTCTCGTGTTTCATTAAGCATGGATGATGCATGGAATGTGTGTGCGTGTCCTTCTTTTAAGCTTGGGTGATAGACGCTTTCATCTTATCGCGAATGACATATCTCAATTCCGGTATCGAAGGTCGGTCGCCAACTTGTCTAACAGGTGACTGTAATCCTGAATAAGTTCACCTGACACGTGGATATGCTACCATACTGAGCTGTTAACATCAAACTGAAGCCTACATTGATAGACTTAACTGATACAGTTTGATTTGTTTTGACTGCCAAAAACAATGTTTGGTGTTTTGCACAGGTCCTGCTCTTTACCATCTCTGTCTCTCACTGTGTCAACAGTAAGAGGCGGTCTTCAATTTGTTATTGTTATGGTAAAGCAGTCGAACTTTGTCAGTGTGTTTGTTTGTTACCTCATGTCTATCAACTGTTCTGTTTTAGATAAATACCGTTATCTTCCACATGAAACTCCAAATGTGAGGTAAGGAGTACTTCGGATGTTCACGTAAAACAGTAACACTCTCTGGGTGGAACTTCATTCAAGTGATTTCATTATATAGCTGCCGATTAAAAAGAGACTTCTAACTATCTGATGGAGTGACGGTCTGAGGTAAAACAACTGAATAGGCTTATTTCGGTAGAAATTGAATTGTAAGGTGGATGTAAAATTGAATATCTTCATTTAATGGAACCATGCGGGTTATTACCAATCACATGCCATTCAACCAGTGTTTTGGCTGTCTCCGTTCAAGTTCTGTATACTCGGTGTTTGTAAACAAATGATTAGATTCTTCAGATTGTGATGTGCTGTGGCAGACAGCTTCATAGTAACTGTGTGACACAGGAAGCTTTTTAAAACTATAAACAATCATCGGCAACTGCGATTTCAGTCAGTACGTTTTTATAACAGAAAATTTGAACTGAACAAATATAGAATTGCTTTAAATCGGCTTAATAATTCCGATTTAGTGAGGAATTCCTTGAAACAAGAATGGTTTGATTTCAAACTTTGATAAATTCATTAAGGTTATATTCATGCTTACTATACTTGGATGAAACCGTTCGAAAGTTGACAGAAACGATGAATGCATTATAACCACCGACTAGCATTCTGGGTGGTGAAACTCGGAAATGTTACAACGAATTCAACATATAAAGCACCTAAATGAAATATTCCGAGTTTTGTGATACTTCAAGTGTGCGTATGGGAGCCACATGAACAGGTAGCCTAACTAGGGTTTTGAACAACTGGATGTGTTTCAACTGGGCTTTATTTTAGTGTTGAAAAATCTCCTCTTTAACTGAATCTTCATTTAACTATAATTGTCCGTTTTCAAGATAACGGATGACATCGTAAAGGGATAGTAGAAAAGTGTGATCACAAATAATATGTTCATACGGTCAGCTTATGAGATACCGGCTACCTCTGACGTCAGTCTTAGAAACGATTATAAAATCTTCGAATTACCAGTTAAACAATACAGTTTTGTCAGTTTTCTTTGGTATATTCTCTTACAAATGTTAGTGGGCAGAGTTCATTTTGGTATTGGTGTGTTTGCCAAGCTTGGCATTTAGGTTGCAAACGTTTCATCGCCAAGCAAGGTGACATCATCAGTGCGTAAAGTTCACGCTCAAAACTATACGCTGAAACACTTAGGCACTGACGGTGTCACCTAGCTTGGTTATGAAACGTTTGCAACTTAAATGCTAAGCTCGGTGAACACACCAATGCCGAGCTACGAACACCACTGTTCTCAACCATCAGAAACCTGCATGGGCGCACAACACTAAAAACAGGGCAGAGTTCATTTTTGGATCGTTGGTAACCTGGACGTTAACATTGGAGCTATTTGGTTCGACGCTTTGCAGCAAACTCATCACACCATCCACCGCTGTAACTTGGATTGGTGATTATGGGGTATCGGAGGTGACTGACAAGTGCGACGCGCTGTCAGCGGTCATGCATTTTTACTAGGATTTACTAGGATTTCGTAACATTAGTCCACCTCGACAAATTCAGTGTGTGTCACTAGTTCCACTGGATCCAAATTTGATACATTGCCAATCAGCTGAATGACCTCATTACAGTGTTTACCACATATATTACGGACTCCGAACAATAGATATCAGTGTGGTGCCGATAGTGAACAATAGTTGGTGAACTCACTTTAACCCGTGTGATTGTGCCAAATCGTATAACAACACAGAGATTTACTCCTGATAGTTGAAATGAATCAGCCAACTTAAGCAACCACCATACTAATATCATTCGTCTTCAACAACTTTTGACACGCGATGTATGCCCGACTGTAGTGCTGGACGGAAATAATGTGTTAAAAGCACCGCATAATATCGCCGGCAAACGGTGGCTTGATTACGATAGAGAGTGTCTTGGTAGTCTTATCCTTTTGTTTATATATCTTAGTCCGATGGCCATTCTTGCAAAATCCCCAGTAATACGTGTGTATGATTTCGCCTCTGTTTTGCGTACACAGTAGAGATGGTCAGTGTTTCTCACGGTCGCAACTCCACTGTTTGTGGAATGCGCGAACAAGTAAAGTGAGAAACAAGCTCCATAAAATTCCCATGTGCGTTAATCCATGATGACGATGGTGACACAGGCCACTGGAGGGCCACGTGCACCAGACTTGGAAACAGAACCGGGGGTACACCATCTAAAGGTTAGTAAACCGCTAGGGTGGTGATATAAAGGAGACATTGGTGTAAAAACTTAATCCGACAAGTTTGGAAACAAAAGCAGACCGTGACCGTTTAACGAATGAGAATTGTGAATTTCTGTTTTCGTATTTTAAAAACAACTGCCAATAAAATACATAGCTGACGGATATATGCTATTGGCAGGCTGCAACGCGAAGAAGTGTTTTTCAAATGTGCAATTCTGGCTCGTTAACATATGGGGAAATAATTTTCATCCAGAATAAACATACGGTAGATAAGAACGTATTTCAGATGATAACGACGAAGCAGATAAACCTCGAAATTACCACCCAGTGATAATCCCATCACCAGTGTTGCCAGAAACAACTTTTGGCATATCCCAAAACGCATTTATTTCCTGGCTAAACAGTGTTTGCTGCTTTGTGCTCGAAGAACACAGTTATTGCAGCGCAAGTGAGCGAAACATCGTGTCTTCTATGCAGCCCTCCAAGTCACTTACAATTTCGGTGACGCATATATGGACAGAACAAAAAGGAAACTAGAAAAACGAACAGCTGGTCACTACCCCACTTATCAGTGAAAGCAATGAAGCATCAACTATCAGTTTAGTTGGGATGGCCGATGGCGTCATACTACTCGTCAGTAGTCAGGCGGAGGCATGTATTCAGGTAGTGAAGTGAACAAGAAAACAAATCTGAGTGCGGTCTTGGCAAGAAATGATGCCTCCTATGAATCGACTTAACATTGACAATCGTGTCGTCATTTGTGATTAGCACAGAGAGGAACACGAGGTTCGCGTGATGAATTCTTTTCATACACCTCTTTCAGTCGGGATCGTTAAGTGAAGACAAGTGGATAATTATCCATGGCTTCCTGAAGCTACCTTGACCTTGGTTAGGAAAATTAAGGTGAGCATAATGTCATTTTGGGAACACGATGGGCGCTTGTGAACAGTGATTAACAAGGTCTCAATAAACTTGAACAGTTTCTCCAGGTTGCACGTTGTGTTAACAGTGAACGGAGAAACTACTTAAGCCATGTGCCCAGTCTGAGCTAAGCTCCTAGAGATCGACGATGTGTGGTTATTGTGTGGTGAATTAACAAGCGGGAGGTGTGAGTATTCAGAATCTTGGTGGAATACCTCTCAACGTGGCAGGTAATTTCGTCCAAAAGCCCACAGCGAGCGGACCGGGAACAACACAGGTGACCAGACGAGACAGGGCAGGTAAAATGGTGTGGATGACCAGATTGGAGGCGTGAACATTTCAACATTCAATGGAATGCCACGAAACGGTAGTGAAATACAATCAAAGCTCATCGTGGGTAAGATACGGAAAACAGGGGAGAAAAGATTAGCTGTTGCCCAACGAGATCGTAACAACAGAAGAGGAATAAAAGCGAACACCTCGACAAAATGTGTTGAACACACAAAAACTGGGCAGAGTACACGTCATGTATGACGGGAAACCGGGTCTGTTGTGGATCCCAGATTCCGGTTCATAAACGCGAGCGTGTGCTCAGCATGGCAACCAGCGAGTTGAACAATAAAGACTGTGCTCTGCTGGATGTCTTTTCGCTACGGTTGTCCGGTTGATTCATTGGCTGGTGCAGCCACTTTGGTAAGTTCTGCTTGGTCCGTTTCTCAAGCAATCTGTCTTTTCTTCGAGTTTATGTCACTTTAGCTGCTGGTGAACAAAGCGATATAATGACTGGTCAAGAGAAATGGATCAAGCTTCTTGATTGTTGATAAAAGCGAGCCCTCCATGGCAAGGCTGCGTTATGCACCCAAACGAACTTAACAGTTGCATTACGCTAATCATAGTCAAGGTATCTTTAGGAAGCCACAGGTGGTTATTCATTTGCTTTCAGTTGACCATCCTTTTAGGTAACTCAAAATGTTACACGGTTGCGACCGAAAAGCGTGCGTGAAATGAAATCGTCTAGTGAACTTTGTCTTCCCTGTGTGCCATTCTAACTGATAAAGAGGACACAATGTCTCACGTATTACTTGTATTGATTTGCTGACTACATTATCCTTGTGCCATCCGTGTACCTAGCTCAAAATGCTAGTAACACAGTGTCGCTTAGCATGTTTCACTTTGTGACATGTTTTGGTCACTGGCCACTTTTTGGTCTCCATTCATTTGCTTGATATATTTTCACGTAAGAGGAGCCAGAGGTAACTGCCATCCACGATGTCAGCATTAATCAGAAAACTATTGCCAAGTTTTCCGCCCTCAACTGATGCTGATACAACCAGTGTTATTTTCATGAAGTCGGTTCTGTTTCTTCAGTCCTAGATTGGGTTGAGCAACCTAACTAATGGGTTTGGTTGTAAATTTCTAGTGTTCCTAAGATACCTCTTCCAAACCTATTCAGCCATTGAGAGAAATAGAGCACAGTAATAAGTCATGGTTAAAAAGCTACGATGTCTCGTTGTAAAAGCCTGCTGCGGACGGTTTAACCCTGTGCGGTTCTATGCCTAAGTCTTAACCTTGTTCGATTGACAGTAAGAAAGATCCATACCAAATGTATTCTTTGCGAGTACACGAAAGCCAGGTGCCGACACCTGATTGCAGTATTCACTGTACTCACTGGCTTATCAGGCCACAGCAGTGTAGTCTGGTCTAACCTGATGGATACGCGGCCTAACAACATGGCAGAAAAGTCATGGCGATCAACCGGGTGTTCCACGTTCTATATGCTCGTAATAACTAATGAAATCCTGGCGAAACAAGTTCAATGTATACATTTAGACCTGCGAGACGAGTTAGTGCGTCAAACTAACAGTCAGTTGTCTGTCTTGAGCATCAAGAGAATTGGGAGAGCGGATAGACCACGTGAACTGGTCAATACCTACACTTTCCAGACCTTGTTTAAAGAAGCTCACAAAACGGAATTTACCGGAGCGGACAGATCTGAAGTGATACCATTTTAGATTACTGGAGTAAAATTCTCATGATAAGGGTTACACAAGTAATACACAAATTAATCAGCATCTTGCAGTTCCTAAGACGATACTAGTTTTTCTGTTGTACAAAGAAGACAACGTGTACCATTTAGTAAAACAAGGTCCGAATTCGGTTGGCGTTTGCATCTTCGTTGGTGCGAACTTGAACATCCTATGTCGAACAAACCCATTATCCAAAAGGCATCTCGTATAGCCAGCGGTGGTCTGAATACATCGCTGACCAAAACCTATACCCCCCACTGAAACGTACGTGCTAATCGGTACAGGCTTTGCCCATAACCTACATTTTCACACAACAAGTTTAGTTCGCAGTGGTGGGCTTTCCACATGAACCATTGTTGGATCAAACCCAGCTGTTTGTCGTGCATTTGAACAAAAATCAATTCCGTAAAACATGTCTAGGTTGCAAGGTCAACCACGCATAATTTTAGCGTAGTGAGTTGACTGCGTCAATGTTTCGACAGTCGGATATGAGAGCATACCAGCAAGCTAGTTTTATGCGGAGTGCAGGTAAATCAAGAGATTCAAGCAACGAAATTAGTCAGCTTTTGATGAGTTGTTAATATGGTTCCATCATACTGCGCAGTTTCGAAACCATACTGTACCAATTTGCATACAGAATATCTCTACTTATAGAGCTATGTGCCACCTTTGAAAGGGGTAGTCAGACTTTAATCGAAATGGGGCAATGTAGGAAGCCACTACGGAAAAATGTCAAAATCAACGATGGATAAACCACACCGGATGATGGCATACTTGAATGTACAACGGAAAATTTACACCGTCCTGTTTTGTACACACAAAATATTTGTTATATTACGTGGAGATTATTGGCGTCCGTTTTGCATGCAATTCGAAGTGTTTAAATCAGCAAACTTGGTGGTTTGTAGAAAGGTCATGTAAGTTTTGCTACTAACAATGCCCCAAATAAAGTTTAGATGGCCATATTCTTGAAACAACTATATGTGAAGAAAACTCAAGAACACTAGCTATGGTCCAAGGGCACATCACTCTGAAGCTTCTATGAATCATCTCAGGAAAAAATCATACAGCAGTTTCCCTTACCATCAGTAATCCTATTGCACACCTTCACATGAAGACGAAAACAGGAGCCTGTCTGCATTGTCTTAAAGACAAATGGACTCTTTGAAATTATTCGAATAATGGCTCCTTAAAAAGACAAACAGTTTAGAATAAAACTCTTACTCGAAATTCGCCATTACCTTCGGGCTACTTAGGGATGTTTATCTTCTCATCTGTAAACCTACCTACCTGATTTTAATTGCGGACATCATTACAATAAAAAAGAACGAACGATTAAGAACACATTCTTATGAACTTGAGTTTCAGATGTATGTGGTATCGTATAGATTTACCTTCATTTTACCTAACAGTTGCTCGTTCCGTAGTGCACTGCCTAACTCTTTGGTCATAATCAGCCCACGTAAGATGTTCAGTTTTCTACTGGATTAACACATCCACGAGACTCATCTGGTTTACAATTTTGTTAATCACCTACTTAATTCAGTCACAAAGATGGCCCGGTGTGTGTCTGTCTTTGTACTCGTTTGCTTTTCGCTAATTACCAATTAGTCTGTAAACTGGTAACATGCACACAGTTGTTTCTCATTCTGCTTCTATCTATTCCAGCTGTTTTTTGATATCCACGAAAAGTTAAAGAAATTTTATCTTCCTTGTAAATACGGAGACAAGATCGTCTATGCATTTACTCTTTTTCCAACCCGTATATAACCACGATTTCATAAAATGAACCAATTACAAAGTTGACGCTTCCCACAGCCTTTACATATCTACCCTTTTTTGTATACTGTAGATTTAGATATGCTGGAGCAGTCTCCAATCTGTACTTGTGAACATGCAACTCTGTTTGCCCGAGTCTAATTCGATCGACGTGATTTTTTGTTTTTCACAGTCACATGAAAAGTACCGACAACTAACAATATCATTATTCGACTTCTACAAAAAGCAATCACTCGTATCACTAGTACTATGGAGTATCGAATATTACAAAACCGATAAACGTTCAAACAATCACTGTAATATTTTCTAAAACATTCACAACAGTCAAGCACTTAAGGAAACACAATTACAAAGCAATAAAACAGACAGTTGTGTCATCCCTCGTGCGTGGAAAAGTATTCCGGTATAAGGTAAAAACATATTGGATGTTCTTCGTAAGCTTGTTAGGAAAATAATTCCGCTACGCATAAAAAAAACAAGGCGGCACTTCATCTTGCAGGGCAATAACAATCAATAACACTGCCCACTTTTGTACGGAAGAGTGCAAAATTCTCATAGCATCAGAGAGTGTACACATATCAGACCGGTCAAAGTTTGTTTACTGAAAAAGTACTGACTTCATTCGCTAATTTGTAATGATATTTTTGTTGGTCTGAGCAACTAGAGATTATTAGGGAGGTCTCCTGTGACCTACCACACATTTATCACGATTGTTTCAAAGTAGACGGAAAATTACCCAGATTTGGTTGTAGCGTTCGTCTTCACCCGTACATTTCAGCCACTTCGTTTTGGAAAACAGCATTACGCTCGTATTACATCTAGCTAACCTGAGATTAGAACTCCATTCAGCCTGCTGACTGTCGTGTCACTAACCACACATCGGATACGACCAATATAACAGGTATAGTAGTCCCAGCAATTAAGTCACAATCACTTATAGTAATGTTGAGGCTGATCTACCCTTGAAAAAACACGGAGTAACAGAAAATGGTATCTGGAGGTTGTTGCATATCCCTAATGTTACTCACAAGAGATTGCAGTTTAACATACTTCTCCAATATACTGTCCATGTCCAGTTTGTAGTCAGTGGCACTATGTCCGACGATAGGGTTCTCATCGAAATTCAACAAGAGGAATAATGACCGAATACTGGAGTGTCCTAGTATCAGCAGACCTGAAACCTAGCGATTCCTCTAGTGTATCACTCACAATAAGATGTCCTGTAAGACAGCTAACATCAAGTTTCAGTGGTACTTAAAAGTAGTCCACAGAATCACTAACTACTAATCGGCAATTGTATCGTGGTATTATTTAGTTAAGAAATGATATGAAAGTACTTAAGAATGTACGACAATTCTTCAAAAACTGCTTCCTAAGAACATCAAACAAAATCAAGCAAACTCCTTTCTTACAGACAACTGTCTAACCTGTTTCAGTGTAGGGCAAATTTTCTGATCTCATCCTTACAGTTTGCAAAAGGTGTCATAAGCCATACCAAAATGCCAAATAGGAATGTACAGTGAATTATTACACAAGTGTACAGCTTCCGTTAGTTGGAACCTTTTAAGTTCGTGATATTTTTGAAGTTAAAAATACACACAACTTACAAAACAGTCATATGTCCAAATTTTATGAGTTCGTAGTTCACAAAACACCATTTTTAGAACGGATTCTCTGTGAACATCAACCTTCAGACAACAGATTCAAAAGTGTCAGTGTCCAACACACTCCGCGCGCATCGTCTTTCTCTGTTTCTTCATTCATCAGCAACAAGTATTGTTCCAAATATACCACACATTTAAGCCAACTTCTCTGTTTGTATGATGTTCTGTACGAGCAGTTTGTATTGAAGATTTTAATGACATTAATCTGTCCTAAAATGAGTCGCATTATTTGAATTGATGTAGATCGAGCTTTTACAAGTGATCCCAGTTCAGCATTTTGAAAAGACTACTGTCTCTCTGTCAGATCTTTTGAATGGATATCGACATGGAAATCCGAATAGAATTAGTAATTGGAAATATTTCTCAGAAAAATTGTAGTTAACTTCAAGATCAATAAAGATGTCATCAGTAAACACGTGAAGCTGCAAATCTGTTTGCACTCGAAAATATCGAAAGACATGGCATAAGAGGTGGAATACTGTGGTAGACGTGGATTCGAACAGAGAGCTCGACTCACGAATTTTTTGATACACACCAGAGTTGGGACTTTCTGTTCGTGGACACGCGTTTCCCAGAAGACACTGTAGACCCATTAGGCACGTTTTTATCTTTGTTAAAGGACAAAATGCGGCGTAGACTGAGTCGACTTGTTTTTTCCACCGAATTATCCAAAATAAATCTGGCAGCAAGTTCAAAAACGGCGTCGACGTTTGCGCGGTTGAATGCGGAACATTCCAAGTGAACGTGTGCTCCAATTTGCTTGCTCACCAAGTCCGCTTGCTCGGGTGCTATGCACTCGGATATGACTTGTGGCCGCCGGCTAGTGTGACTGTTTGCTAAAGGCACACATCGCCTGTCTGATTTACATCCAACCAAAATTAACGGAATGGATGGGCAATATGACCGCACCTCCCCAACCCACGTTTGCATAATATTGTCCAAGCTAGTGGGACAATCCACTGCGTAGCACAACAGGATCAAACTGGCACCAGGATAGGCGAGCTGACGTATCTGATCGAATTCCTCTTGCCCACCAGTATCCCATAATCCCAGAGTAACCTGGCGTCCGTCACTCAGTTTAACGTCCTTGGCCGTGGTTTCAAATACAGTCGGTATATAGTCCGCTTGAAATTTGCCGAGAACATAGGCTTGCAAAAGAGCAGTCTTTCCAACCATCCCATCTCCAACGATCACCACTTTTCGGGACGTATCCAACATCCCTCCAGAAACAATAACAGCAAATAATTCACATGTGAATCACTTCATGCAGCGCAAGCATCTGACCAATGCGCAACAGTAGCTGTAGACGTGTTATTAGTGGGCATGGTGTGGACCAATCAGCACCAAGGTTGATCCTGATTGGCCATTATAGGCGTCACCGCACACACCGGCATCACAACCACAATCATTGATTGAAAGGGCACATTCCGTTGTGTAGGGGCTGCAACTTGCGGCCGTCGTCCAACTCACGAATTGGTACTGCACAACACAAAATGGATGTGAACAACTTGCTTCGTTTGCATGTGACTAAATATTTTGTTCTCGTCTGCAATTCTACATACCTCAACGTTGAGTAATTTATGAAAGTCTTATGTCGACATTTTTAAACTCATTATTCACAGAAACACAGCCATACAAAACAAGGTATATGAAAGTTAATGCACAACGAAGTTTGCCATGTACATCAGTCTACTCTCCAAGGTGATACACTAGCTGAGACTATCACTAGAGAGCTCTCGCTTGCTACCAACCTAATGTTCTTGGCCAGCCTACCAAATATTAATTCCAGTTCTAGCCAACTAGTATGTTGACGCCTAAGGGAAATCAACTGCCTGTTTGACGGGTAGAACCTTAAGAATATGCTAGGGTGACACCATTACTGAAGAATCGACATTCACACGCACAATATTCATAAAAAATTAGCTACTTGGAAAGGTTCATAGACAGAGCCATGCAACCGTGGAATGAGATGCCAGCTGCACTTAGCAGAAATGAAAGCTGTACACATCGGATTGCCCTTCAAGCAGGAAACGCTAACAGAAAGTATCACGCGTCGAGTTTCACGTGCAGATAATACAAACTTTTTGCCGCCAGACCATGTACCCACTTCAATCCCAATCCTAAATGATAGTGTTTGTTTATGCCGTCTCGTTTTGTGTATACTCATTTACTTGTCCCTGGGGAACCAGTTGTGTTAGCTGCACAACCAGACTCTCATTAGAACGGGGCCATGAACACCACCCAAATTTCCTCAACAATGAAGTGACGAACTCTGTCAACAGTGTCCTGCCATCTCACTTGGTGGACTCGAATCAGTCTGTTAGTGTGATGGACTACTGAGTTAAGTTCACCCACTGGGGGGCAGTGATTCGCATGCTTCTGTCCACAGCGGTCGCTGTTGCAATTCGCCTGTACAGCTCGCTCTTATGTGCCTAGACTCGTTTCGTTCAAGCTTTCGAACGACACTGCCCCCCTCTCACCCTGTATGCCTGTTAGGACCTGTTGTTCGACTGAGTAAATGATAACAATTTGACATTGATAGGACTGACCACAGGAGCCATCCGTTGACCGTTTACCCTCATTATGAGTCTCTCGAAAAAAACTGCCGTGTAAATTGTGATGTGCTTAGCCTGATGAATCACTGAAAACACGCTGACTCGCTGCACTGTGTTCGTCATTAGTACGATGGGAATTTTTATTCGATTCAAATACATCAACATAGCAATAAGTTAGAGTGGGGGACAATTGCAGGCCCATCGAAGGAAGTGGGAGCAAACTGAAAATGTTTCTGTCAAGCTAATGTAGAAAAAAACTTCAGACTATTCAATAATCATGTGCTGTAACGAATTCCTATCTCACAAAAGGTCAAAGCCTAGTTGACCAGCAGCAGATGCAAAAGTATTTGGAATCTAATGAATCCGAATCCGTATTAGGCATTGCATATCCATACATGTGAGTATTTTTCTTTCAGCGTGTCCACATCTAAAGCATGTTTCAGTAAATCAGATATAACGAAATAAATAGCCTGAGTCATTGAAAAGTTGTGAAAAAATGCTTCCGTGAAAAAAAACGTCATTCAGGTATGAGACGTACTCTGTATAAAACAAACACACTTGTCTTGGGACTACAAGCTAGGTTTGTTACACAATTCATTTTTGCTAAGTAGAGGTCATAGGTGAGTCCAGAGTTGTTGTTTTATTGAATCCACCCACACCTTTGGTACTCTTGATTTAAGTGTTCATCAAAACTTCCTTTAACCACAAGGTTCTAGTCTTGTCTTTGACAACTCAGAGATTGTTTTAATAAACAAAGCAAGTTGAATACCTGTTCGGCACCTCATTACTAACAACGAAGACGTCTTTTAAGATGTTCTACTTATTCCGTATCCTTCTGTTTATAAGACAGATTTTGCGTTCAAATAAATACGCTGTCCTTTATTGTACGCTGTTGAATAGTGAACCCGTACAAAGATGCGACCACTGAGCCCGTGTTTTAGTCATAATCCAGAGACTTTTGCCTCATTTCCCCCAAGTGGATTGACATAGTATCTAAAATTGCCACAGTATGGTAAGTACGTTACACAATTATTTGCTATTGTTTTCTACTCAAGATTTTTCAATCTTTGTCAATACATGCGATGGTCAATTATATCAAAACGACCCTTCTATTCTAAATTTTCTTCTAAACATCGGTGAACACCTATCCAAAAGATGTGGACTTTTAGTGTACTTTATGTACTCCCAAAATCAACCTGTTTAACAACAATATTAATGGGGCTTTCTGTTCGTTGTTTTGTTCACCATCTTGCAACTTGATAAGCCTGCTAAATTCTTCTATTTTGTACTCCGTTCTGTTAAGTGTTCATCTAACCAACTGGGGCAGTTTTTCAAAATCCAGCCCACTTCATTTCATCTCTTCCAGTCACCTAAAAGCTTGTGATACATTTTTCAGGAAAACAACTAATGTTTTCTACACGAAGGTCTACAGATACGTACAAGAAATAGAGAGATAAAATACCCGTGTTGATAGGTGAAAGCAGCTGTTGAATAGTTCACGCATGCAGAGAAAACGTTTCGAAATGTGGACAGAAAAAGCTTGATAGACGAAGCACACTAACGGATACCGAAAAAAGAAACAGAACTAGCATATGAACACATTCGACAGCACACATGTTGATAGACAGCCAATAAATTACTCACAGGCACAGTTCATTGATGACATCCGTTCCCGGATTCTTTTGTCTCGTTGTCTGGAACCGAAGGACGTGAGCGTATAAGCGTCAACGCAAGTGTCCCCTATGCAATAATTGTGGTTCTACACTGAAAATAAAACGCGATAAGAGTTTCAATATGCCCATGTGTTATTATATTACAGTTATATTATGATATAGAATTTAGAGTTACACTTACAACCCAAAATAAACTTTCCGGTTACTGTGCATTAATAAAACTATAGAAAACGAAGATCGCAAGCCACCCTCACTCACGTTACTGCAAAAAAGAACAGATGGTGAGACAGTTGCTAGTAAGCGCTCGTTAATAAGAATTGAAGCAAAACTACAAGCACGCAGTGACCCAGCTAACCTTCTTGCTTTCAATATACTCACCGTTTTTTTCACTGATTGTGCGCCGTGAATACTTTGATGATCAACCAGTCTGCGACGACCGACTTATTTGTGGCCGCATTTGTGTCAACACACTGTGGTCATGTCACCATGACCGATGGCGCCCGCAGATCTATTTCGTACCGCACACTTGAATTCAAGACAGCTCGACTACTACTCATGAAACTTTTAGACATCCGTTCGCTTTGTACTATTTCAGAGAGTTCATCTAAACTCCACGTCTTCCCATGATCTAAATTCGATAACACTGCTCGGTATACCTACTTGGATAACGTCCCCATATCGCAGCTTCTGATCTCCGTGGTTTCGGTTACCTGTACAGCAGCCACGTACGTAAGTCATTTGGTTGAAGTGTGGCTTTTAATACAACTGGAACAACATCATCATAGCTTCAGTTCATTTCACGGTTTCTTGACAAAGTGCAGCAGGGTTCGAGGTCATTTCCGACCATCAGACACCCATGATGAGTCTTAAACAGTACATACAGAAGCGGCTTACTTACCGCAGTTTTACTTTCCATAACGTCCTGGTTTCACTGCCATACAACAGCGTGAGCTACACCTTTGCGTGGTAGACAGACAGCCTGGTTCATATTTTCAGGACCTAGATCTTTCAGACATGCCATTCAGTACGTCAGAAAGTAGTGATAACCTTGGACATACGGGTTCGCAAATAGCGATCTATGAACAGACCAGTCAGCAGACTGCTACTGAAGCAAGAGAACCCTTCGCACCTACCCATATTGTACTCACTGAAGTACATTTCATATATATGTGCGGTTCTTGTGCCCAAAGAAGGTAGATTAAAGGCAAATTTCTTACTTGTGTTTACGTCTAGTCCAACTGCAAATGCCGCAGTCACAAAACTGTGACCATTCTGTGAACTTATTCAGTAAGGGTGATAAATGCATCGTCATTGGCAAGCACTGACACCGAAACGTTGAACGTTCCGTGAGCATCCATCCACTGAATATTTTATTTGGACACTGTCGACTGAGTTCTGTAGTGTGACTATCAGTATTATAGTCAAATCAGTTAACTATGGTTTCAGCTGAAGCCTAACCAAAAATGGGGCACGAAATCGTTCAGGTAGTGGATAAAAAGTCTTTTATTGCCCTATTATGCAAAGCTAAACTGGTTGCGAGATTATCTAAGGCTATTCCTGCGGTACAGGTCACTATATCAATCAGTACCCGCCATGTATTAGTGTCATAGCTCAATAATGGCGTGACTAGGCTTTCCTCGTTCGTTTGCGTTTAATATCTTACTTGTTGTCAAGCCCGATATTTCGGGCGGTCACAATGCGATTGTCGGAAAATGCTTGTGAAACTTCCCGAAACCGCTCAGCAGAGTTTTGAGAAAGCTCATTTATAATGCTATCGGGTCCCACTCAATTGAAACTGATCAACAAATAACTAGATAGTTGTCCATGAACAAGGTTGAAATTCACATCGTTTTCTCTAGTAACTTTTTTTTCTTATGCCTACATGAGTACGCACAAATGCTTCCAGTTAATCGGATATTGAAATTAAGCTGAATATTCAAAACTCGGGTGCAAAAACACCTTTGTTGAATTGGCATGTCTTCAAACCTGTTCATTCATTCTCAGCACTATTTCAACATTAGCATGAATACGGTTAGTGCGGAAAAGCATGAAACATTAATGGGTCTAGTTAAATTTGTGAAAGTCGATTTGACGAGATCCAAATTAAGACGGCTAATTATGTTGGATGGAATTCTCACTCACTATACAGTAATGTAAAACAGTAGGGTCAATGACCACTCCAGAGGAATTTCTGCTACTACAGCTTGACAGGTGTTTTAAACACTTGGCAAAAATATGGAAGATTTCTTCAACAAACAAAATTCTATCTATGGGTTGCATCGTGTGAAGTGGAATGAATTCTGATTGGGGGCAGCGGACACAGAATGTTGATATTTTACCGCTGGTGATGTGGCTTCGAATGGACCATATGATTTGAGTTATCACATGGATTTAAACGGTTTATCGGTGTTACTCATCGGGTATAGAAAATCTGGGGACAAGGATAACTCCCAGTATTTGACTGCCATACAGGGTACAGAAGTGAAAATTAATGCATATATCTCGCTAATATAACCATTTTTGTGGTGTGTGAACGTTCAGATTGCTGAGTGGTCTGTGTACTAATCTAGTAACACTAAGCAAGTTAATCGATTTAAGGTGGGCTGCCACCCGCCAAAGTCTGTTTACAGTCTGTTTACATTATCGGTGTATCCCCGTTAGTTAGGTGACTCAAGGTCACTGAACATGTGGTCGTGCAATTGAAGCTGTGTGTATGCTATCAAAATTTGAGCCTGAGCACCACACATGCCACACAAACAAAACGAAGTCTGTGAATCGATCAGAATTAACCAATAGGAGGTTCCTGGGGTAAGCCACATCGATAGTTCGATGCGGGTGACGTGAGGGAACGTCAGATGCGTGTCCAGGCTTATTCGCACGTGAATTACATACGTTTGGTCTCAACGTGCTCAATCAGATGTGAGACAGCACCACTGCACAAAGTTTCTTCCAAATTGCGAACTTTCAGGAGACTGTATTGAATCTATACAACAGCTTACACAGACTGGGAAGTGACAGACAACCATACGGTGAAAATATGACGATATGATTCACAGTAGTTCAGAAAAGTGTGCAAGTTTAGAGCTCCATCACACTAATGTTCCCCCACACCAATGGCTCCACCACACTTATGGTCTTCGTAAGTCTAGTTGCTCCGAAGGGATACTGCGTCCACGGTGGAGATGATTCCCAAGACAAATACTTCCGGAATTACGCTGCAATAGGTAAAAGCCTCTTTTCTCCTTCAGCGCCTAAAAATAATCGAAAACGTAGCACGTAAGCGGAGGAGGAACGAACGACTCACGATCTTTGAGAAGAAGTGTAATTGTTGTTTTGCATGTAAGTGTAACTACGTGTAAGCGAAAGTAAAAGATGTGAAAAACAGCAAAATTGTTGGAATCTACACACTACACGCGCTACATATCTAAATCACAACCTCTTCAGTAGATTTGTTATCTTCTTTAAACATTTGTATCTGGTGAATTTTGTCTGAAGGCTTTTATTCCACTCATGATGTAGTGTGCCTTTTTGGCTTCAAACTGCGAACATAACAGGCCTGTTTAACAGGCATTTGCATTATAAAGAAGTGCATACTCAGTCACTGTTTGAGTTGTGTTTCTAACCGGGTCTATCTAGTACAACTTACTATGAAAATCAAGTCATTGAGGTTTATATTGTCTATTCTGAAAAATACTACGGCTGTAAAAAGTTTCGCTCTCCCCAGCTATTAATAGAAAAAGAAGGAAACTTAAAAACTGGATGCTTTGTGTAAACTATTTGAGGACTGACTTTGGCACAGTTCTGCAAAAATTTAGCATTCACTGAACACGTCCAGTGTAAATTTGACTTTACACACAAACCTATGATAGCTGAAGTGCTTCTTTTCGGACAGATAATCGCTTCAAATCTTGTTCTGCCTAAATGTGTGCATTGAACTCAAACAAAAATCAAATCTACTGGTAAGTAGTTCGAGGGACCATCAACGAACAGGCAGATAGCTAGGTAGACTTTACTGGGTTTCGACAACAAAACGTACGTCGAGGGTTCGAATCCACTACTTGCAACCACGTGTCCGTTGACATCACAGAAGACGATCCACTGGACTGTCCACTAAACATCTGTCAACCCAAGCTGTCGGAATGACGGGTGCTTACTGCTTTGCAAGCCAGTCAAAAATCAGTGGTTCACTTCGACTTTCGGCTGGAGGTGTCACACCTGGAGCAGTTCAGAACAAATTTTTCACAGCTTGGACAATGGACAGTTGTCAGTCACAGTCACCTTTCATGTGGGGCCGTCTTATTGTATTGTAGAAGGGCCTACGATGGTTGGGAATAGTGGTGGCGTTGTTTGTAGCTCGGGTTGATGNACCATTGGTTGATTTTTGTCTTCTCTGGTGGGTCGGACCAGAGGTCAAACACGACGGAGAGCGACCAACCGGAATCCAGGCTTGTAGGTCAATTCACTCTCCTATATAAGAGCAGGCATCGATCAATCTTCTCATTCAAAATGTACGCTGAAACACTTACGCACTGATGATGTCACCTCGCCTGGTGATGAAACGTTTGCAACCTAAATGCCAAGCTCGGCGAACATATCAATACCAAAAGAAAGGCCTCCACTTAAAATAATGGGTTCAGTTCATCGATTTAAATCTTGTTTTCTAGACCGATTAGAAGTACCGACTTTTTCAATTCTCGTCAAGTTTTGGACATTTAGGTAGCAACCATGATAAGCAAAATAAAGTTCCAGATAAACCGTCAACCACTCGAAAATGTTCATATCCCAGCCAGTCGCAACAATGCTCAATAAAAGCATACTCAAAACTATGTTTTGAAAGTTACAACCGCGACTACCATCACAGTTACAATAGTCACCTGTTTTGTATAACTTCCGCTTATGCGACAAACAGCAATGAGTTTGTTCCCGCACACCAAATATTACCCTACTTGGATGTGTGCCCACAACGAGATAAACAGAATAGCACCGGTGCCACCGGAATTGCTCCAGGAACAGCATATTCACTACATACTCCTTAGGCCCACTAAGATTGGTCAGTGGGCAAACTTATACAACGAACAAGTGTGTTTCTGTTCATGCTGACAAATTAACCTATTGATGAATAGTCGGGGATTTGGTTTATTTTCAAGTTGACCAACTTGATCAACTGGAAAATTTATATACATTGTGTACAGTTTCCATGGTAAGATGCAATCCGCAATATACATTGTGTTACGAACTAATCATTAATATTATAAGTAAGTACACCTTTTTTAAAATCAGTTCGATAAAACAAAATTAACTTTTCAATGGACAAGTAAGTAAAGTATCATTAACTGAAGCACTAATCTATGAAATGAACAACTTACCATTCGAACTAACTGCTATACAGATGTTTCATCAGTGCTGCTGATCATTTTAGGACTGGTACCGATATTCTTGTTAACCGGATTTATCCTGTTATCCATGAAAGATCACTTCGGGTCTTTCTAATTTGGGCGCTTCTTCCTCTAACTTCTCAGTTTTAGCCTCGGTAAAATGTTTTTTAACCCTTCATTTATTTTTATTCTTAAGGTAGGTGACAATGTTGCTTTAACACAAACAGTTCCCAGAATGATGTAGATTACCTGTAAAAATCCGTGTGACATACTGACCACCAAAGATCGATGTTGTTGATAGGTCGTGCTTCATTGAGCTGATAGGTAAATCTTGTTTTAACCACAAGAATCAGATGGAAGGGTTACGTGTGAATTCTTTAAGGGGCACGTATCAGCAACTGCAAGGCGACGGTGCTATTGTCCATGCATGAACTGTCAGCTGGTCATCTGGAACGAGTGGTTGGTATCAGTCACACCGTCAGTTGATCGATCTACCGAGATTTATTAAAGGAAACTCCCTGGTGATATTTCAAACTGATGACCTTCTTACGATAGCAGGATTCATTATATAAATGGGGGGCCGCTAGTTGAAGCAAATTCTTATTGGGTATTTATTTCCCCCATTCCCCCGGTTGTCTAGGGTAGTCGGGATACGATTTTCAGTCAGTCAAAACGGTGACAGAACCGGCGATCAGACAAGGATCGACAGGGACATTCTGGGTAATCAAACACACATAGGTAAAATTGAAGCGGCAGCGAAAGCTGTACTGTATCTCATTTTATGTCCGAGCCAGCTAACCGGCTCTCACCATTTATGTTGTGTGCTGTATCAGTGTGGCATGTACGGACTGGACGTCAGGCACAATATTGTCCGCTTGTTTGGAAGAACGGGTAGTTGCTTCCGGCTCTCCCGAAATGGCTGACCCTTTCAAACTGTACGTACATCATGATGGACAGGTATGGCTATATTACTGATAAGTAGTTTGACATATTTGACAATTTGGAGCAGATTTACTAGTGAGATGTCTGGTTTTTCCTGAATTTTAAACACCGAGAGATATATCTGTGTTTGATAGTAACACCTGTTAAGCCTTTTAGTGCTAGTAAGTTATTATTTTTTGTGACATTCGAAATCCCCGGAAAATATACAGATCCTTCGTGAAGTATTGGATACAGTTTGTTGAACTGTGAGGCATGCTCATGTGACCTAACTAGGAGAGTATGGTAGCAGTACCACTGTTAATCTAGTGGGAACCATAAGCTGGAAACTGGTGCTCATTATCATGCTACGTTTACGATTGTAACCAATGTTAATGGGTGAATGTACAAGTGAATGTCAGTAAACATGGGAAAGTTGTTTTAATGCTCGTTTCCAGAAATCCAACCGTCATCCAGAATAATCGGGTGCGCAAATTACGTGAATAGGCTTATGTGTCCACCTGTTACATGAATTTTCAATAGACAGTGGCCAACCACTAATGAAGCGTGTGATGCACTACTCGTCGTGAATGACTCTGTATTGCAATATTTCATCAATTGACGTTTTTACTGATTTTACATTGCCGCCTGTTTAAAGATCCATTATTCTTAGTTTTGAAGTGATTGCGTTTTATGGGTTTGTTTCTGTTAGGGAATTTTAAGGTAACCCCATTTCATTCCTGTCATAATTAATCGTTTATTGGGTTGGACCCGAATATGGTTTCATCAAATGTTCTAAACATGTTTTTTGTTATTTGAGCCCACTTCTTCTATGGAATACTTGCGGAGAAGGTGCTATGTTAATTGAGGTATAATTAAGGGGAGAATTGCCTAGAACCCAATAGTCCAATCACAGTAACCTATGCACTATGTGGCAATGCTGGAATATCAGTGTTACAAAAACATCAGATTTTTGGCCCATTACTCATACTGTATACATGTGTACATAATGTTTCCTTTCCACCATTTCGGTGAGCATTTTAGTTGTCGTAACTTAAATGTAAAAGAGTTTTATCACTGTGGGGTTAAAAACTAGAGGAACGTGTTACGTTGACCGTACAAAACATGCATATCATTTAGCTTACAAGAAGTCATTACAATATTACTCTCATTCCGTGGGTTGTGGAGACGTAGACAATAGTGGGGATGCCATGAAAAATGCACTGTGATCCCATTTCCATTAAGTTGTCGATCCGACTGTCTGATTATCTAGTCAAAAAATACTAGGTCGTTTTGGATGGAAGCATCAGTCAATGGTTTACGTGCCAGTTAACATAGTTGACATTAACCTTACAGCTAGAGGTAACAAGGAGGAAGTGCCTTCATTGAGACCGCATGTTAGACACACGGAAATCTACGCGAATAGATCAAAGATTCTAGCTTGTATATCATGTAACTGTTGAGGTCACTAACCAGCAGGTTGAATAGCTGAAAAATGTGGTAAATCCTACATTAGTATACATTTGAATGTTGGTTGTTGATGTGAGTGTGTACACCCCTTGCAATGCCAAAACGTTCGCCTCGCACATGATTGACAATTAGCGCTCGCGTGACACATCGTGGCTACAGTTCAATTCTAACTTGTTCGCTGATTTACTGTCCTTTATGTACGTCTGCCGGGGAGATTAAATACCTACTGGTTTACGCTTGTTGTCACCGCGTTGAGCTCGGATTCACGTTACAACATACGGCGTTGCCCTCAGTGCTCACTTTCATGAATTCACCTGCAACATTCTGGTTGATCCAGTAGTATTTCCAACGTCAGATTCGTGGCTTACGTGAAAAACGACATGTACGGATTACTTGGGTTTGCTCAATGTGTCAAATCTATCGCTGGACTTGATAGAGTCAACTAAACTAAAATTTCTCCGCAATCATCTGGGAACTGAAGGGCAGAGACCGTTTGACATCCATTCTCTGCATCATAAAACCACCTTGGAGGAGGCCTTAAAGACTATTAACAAAATATTTGGGGCCGTTACCAACGTATACGCCTCCAGGTTTACTTTTTCTCGTGTCAGTCAACAAACTGGAGCACCATTGGAGTGATACATTTCTTAGCCTATAGAAACCAACAAACTGTGTGATTACTCTAAAATACCTACTAAGAAACTTGAAGACTGCATGCTCACACAACAATTCATCTTTGGTGTACAAGATGAAAAAAATCGTGAATCACTCTTGACTGAAGAGACATCCAAATTATTTTGGTAGAAGCCCAGAGAAATCGTCTGTATTAAAGAGCAATTTCAGTTACAACGTGAATTGGTCCCGAAACCACCGCATTTGGTTTCAACGATCGAAACTTTGAAGCTGTCAGCTGCCTTCTAGATTGCATACTTGCTAGTTTGTGCTCATCACCGCTGCCTTGCGTTCTGATTAACAACACAATATTAACGTGCGAATTTTACATTAAAATATAATGTTAACTTGTGGGGTAAGAATGGACTCTCGAGAATGTTAGCAATGAACAGTCGTCTGATGAAGCAGGAATAAGATCACACACTCAAAAGGGATATTTGCCATTTGTGCTTTATATTACAAAACCGGCAGTACGTGATTTGTTGTAGAATACACATCGATGCAAATGGTTAATGAGACACGGGTGAAAGTTGTTGTAGTCCGAAGCGTTCAGAAATAATAAACAGCTCCATGCTGTATGCAAACCGTTAAGTCTCCTAGTGTATCACTGACAGTCAGAGTTTGACGGAAAACAGGTGCTCAAAGGTGTGTTCTGGATTATAATGTGAGGTATTTTTGTATACTGTAGCTTTTGTAGAACATTTTGTCCTTTGCGAATTCTATTGCAGTTTGCTTTTTTTTGCCTCTCCTTTGTACACAAGTGCACATGATGTTTAAAGCATGCAATCGAAAAAAACATAATTTCTTGAAGTTTGCTAGGTGTTGGTTCTTTCTACTCTCCTTGGTCTGTATGCGCCAATTAAATGGGGGTTGTAAGCTGACCTAAAAACTTCCGTTCATTACAGCGTACTTTTCGGAATTGCTTGTCTAAACAGTTACTTCTATGATGAACTCGAAACCCCTGTGAACCAGTAAGATGGATTGAATCCATTTAGTGTGATAAAACTCCCCGGAACCCTTATAGGTCAGCTCCCCCTAGTTTCATCACCATTTCTGTTTGTGTCCATTCTCAAGTTGTATAGTTTACTGTACATATCGTTCGGGTTCACTACTTTAATTGACAGGCCCCTTATTTTTCTGTAATTTTAATAACTACATAAGACCCAGCAGTTATTTCGGGTGTTGAGCTAAGCGGCCGAACTTCCTCCTGGCTAATTCGCGCTGGTCGTCGAAATCAGTGTCGGTCACTCTATTCTGTGCAATAACAGCTACCCGCTCAGTACTACCCTCAGTACACCAGTGCAGGATGCCCTCAGTATAAAAACTAGCTGAGACAGAAAACAGAAGTCACTTCTTTTTAAGCTTTCGGTCAATCATGTGTGTGGCTCTTACACACGTAATGGAGAAGCCCAATGCACACCGGAGATTATCCGACAATTGTCACAGTTAATATTCAACACTGTAGTGAGGATAGACGGTCGCACCATACTACTCACACCACTATTCAGTAGCAGCATGGATCGAGATAATCGCGTGATAAATACGACAGAGATACGGGATGGATCGTTGGAGGGTAGAATGACATATAATGGTATTCGCTACACGACGGAACTGATACATGGTGTCTAGAGCGACTGGAGTATCCTCAGAAGAGTATGGTGTACAAATGAGTGTTTCCGTTTCTTGTCGTGCTCAGACGCCTAAGTAGTGTGTTAGTTTCTCCAATAAAGTTACCTTCGTGTCATCCGCCTTCTGGGTTTACAACAACACGAATTAGCTGGGCTCCCCACTGAGGGCTTTAAAGTCTCGAGCTCTAGACTCCGTTCTTATTCGCGGCCTCTCACAAACAGATCCATTCATTCTAATATTCATTACTACCAGTGTCATGCCGTCGATATTGCGCTCAAGTGCAGCCAATCGTTGACATGTCACAGCGGTTCTCCCAAAAATAAGCCATACTATGGAAGCGATCTGACCGATCGTCCATTAGTGTTTATAACTGCTTTTAGCCTCTCAGACAGTCGTCCATTTTACATCCATGATTACTCTATGGAGCTCCGTTTCCGTATAGACACTATTGCAGAGGTGAGTGTCATAATCCTAGGTAAAATCAAACGCAATCTCAAATCAGCGAAGTGTATTTTGCAGGCGGGTCACAGTTTCACAACTGAAACCTACGACCGACAACGCGTGACAGTTGACCTTGGTCCACGCCGGAATTTATCTTTGGTTTTTTATCACCGCTGATATCAACCACCAAATAGTCGGCGTCGATTTTCGCACAACTTACGGCCAACTGGTTGACTTCAGCCATCAGAAACTTGCGAACGTTAACATTACCCTCTGTGCTCACGGTGAATTCACTGAAACCAACTCGGTTGGACTTCGAACGATATTACCGAAAGCCAGTAACTACACGACAGGTTTGAACCAGTGTCCCAGAATCTGTCAGTGGATATTGTACATCTCATAGGAACACACCAAGCAATGTTGCACTTCGACTCCGAATGCTCCTTGAAAACTCGACGGTTTCTTAGGCGGAAATCACCTAGATGATGCATACTGGCATTACTGATTATCCGAACAGTTTGTAATCATTATTTTTACATATGCTTCCCAAGTAGATCGGATAACATGTGTACGACTATCGGACCCTGAATAATGCGATCATGTACGACCGACACCCCATTCCGCACGTTAATGTTTTCTAGTTAGGACTTTCTCTAAGACAGTTTTCTGTGAGGCATACCATCAACCTCAAGCAGTTTTCGACAACATCGTCAAAACGGTGATCACATCTTTTGGTCTGTGAATTTGTCCCCGTACAGTTCGGCCACAGACATTGTAACGAGTCGTGAACCAGGTTGTATGCAGACTACAGCTTGTGTCCGTTTAAATCGATGGCATACTTCTTGTCAGCCTCAGTGTCGAAGTGCATACAGTCAGCCATTAGAACGTAACCATCGTACATGCCTTCAATGCCTCCACCATTGCCATTCTAGCATACAGTATCGACCTAGACGGCACACAGCCACTTCCAAATAAAATAAACACGATTTCTTAATATCCACTGCTTGAATCTACTAAAAGGTTACGTCTATTTCTGGTTATTGCCACTTATTATTGCCACCTTATTCCAAATTGTTCTGACGTGTTAAAGCAAACGATCGACCTGTTGAAGAGTAACCCTAAAACGTTCACCTTCTTTCTAGAAGCCACCGCGACCTTCACATTCGTCAAGAAAGCCCCAGTGAATACTGCGTTCCTCAGTTATCTTATTACTGACAAACGTGTCCAGCTGTTTCAAAGACCGATACATCTCACTCTATTGTCGCTGTCATTTTGCGGCATGCCATCGGTAATCAAGTCCAACCGTCTGATTTACCTCTCGGAAACCAAAACGTGTACAAACAAGATACAATATCTTCATCAGAGAACCCTTGGCCAACTACAGCGCATTGAAACACTTGCACAATGTGTCGGAAAGATGCCAGTTTGTCATACGTAGTGATTACAACCCACTAACTTACGCTGTTACCATTTCTACGGGTAGGCACCCGTGAAGAGTAACCAGTCAGATTGAATTTCTATCCCGCTTCACGATGAACATTCGCCATATCAATGGTCAAATTAACCTAAATGAGGATACCTTATTCCGTGTACGCATGCAGCATTGATCTACAACACTTCAACATGGAGATCATCGCAAAGATTCAACGAAGACGCTACGAAATCTAATCATATACATCCTCACATGTCTCTACCATTTCCTTCCCTGTTGTTGATATAATATCCACCATGACACGCCGACCAGTAACTTCCGACGCTTTGGGCTCTCTAACTGACCATGAATTATGTAGCAGCATTTCCGTTCTATGTCCAACCCCAATTTTTGTTCCAACCTTAAACCCATCACTGACCAGTTCATTTAGTCAGATATGTGTAATGGCCTTCGTGTATGGTTAAGCACTGCCTGTCCTATCAGCGAAGCAAGGGTTACCGCCATTATATAACACCAAGTGTGGAACAAATTGCACCGGACGCCCGCTTAAAACAATAAGTGGTGGTATGGTAGACCCACTTCCACCCTCGAATGGTTTGACCCATTTTTGGATTAGCAAGCACCGTTTCAAACGCTGGCCCATAAAATACATCCAGTCGAGAACTCCATACGGATGTTTGTGAAAAATTGAGTATCTTCGTTCGGCGTACCCGCTTTCGTAACTACTGACCGCGGATCTCAGTTCACATTTAATCTGTTTCATGATCTACAACATCTGCTTGGTTGTAAACACTTTCGAACAGAAGCCTATCACCTAATGGCTAAAGGGTTAGTGGGATGTTTTAACCATCTAATTTACGTTGACAATATCACCACAATATCAAGTTTGAACTGGTCAGGAAACTTTCCATTCAAATCACTAGAAACTCGAAACATTGTTAAAGAAGATGCTGGATGCCTTGTAACTAAGCTTTTCTACAAAATGCTCTCGGATTCCGGATACACAGTTGTGACGGACTCAAGATCCTGTACTGCACGCTTGAAGCTGCACATGCTCTAGCCAAAACCGGCATCAGCGAGAGTCACTCCGGAGAAAATTCAAGTGCACAGAAATTCGTGCACATGCTCCTTTGTGTTATTCAGAGTTGACGTGAAAAAGATGATCATTCAACAACCTTGTGATGGTTATTCTAAAGTGGTTTGAACCTAAAAACGAATATTCTATCGTTTTTCGTAATGGCATCCACTTTTCAATTAGTTTCGATCAGTTAAGAGCCGTCCATGTGGACCTTTCTAATCTGCCTGCTCCCACTACAGAAGAACGTATTCTTTTGTCTAATCCAGGGTTTCCAAATAAACTCAGTCTACAAACTTCACCAGCAGTCTATGAGTCACTAAAAAGGCCTAACGTGTGCAGTTCTTTCAACTTTCTCAATCTCAGGCACGTTGTGTACGAACTGATACACCGTTTGTTTGTATTACAGATTACATAAATTGAGTCTCGCTATTTCTCTTTCGAGCGTATTATCCTGTGTACACAGTTTGGATCCACTACAGCTTTCTGCACTCTTAATCGTTTGCAACACATAAAACATCCGAATAATCTGTACTCGATAGAAGTGACTATTCAATCGAACAATTGTTACCGTCATCAGTAGGTTTAAAATAATACAAAGTCAGTAGTACATGTTGTTAAACGTTACGGTGAACGTGCACCAACGACGCCCAATCACATAGTCACTTCTTACAGGGTTCGGGAATCCGACAGTGCTTAAGTAATCTGCTGTGTTTTCTTAAACGACCGAGTGCGGTACATATGATGCAATCAACGTGTATCCATCCTAGTTTCAGTTAGCTCTGGTTCACCTTAAGGAAATAGCCCGTTCCTTCTTCATACTGTGCATTTGTGATGAAGTTGCACCACCAAAGTGAATTGTTTGCCTCAAATAGGCCAGTGAAGTTGTTTAATGTGTTCCTCCGTTTGGCATTCTTAATACATAAAAATGCATGGTAGATCAGTAGTAACCTGTCTGTGAATACTGTAAACCCACCCCTCACTGGCCCATCCTATAAGCAAACTCCTCAAGCAGCGATCATTCTAGTTCAGTCCCTCCGAGTGCATATTGCTCAGCCCTATTGTGCATGGACCAATTTTTTGGTCTCAACACAATTGTCACAATGATCACCAACCTCAGCTGTGCACTCTCAAAGTCCCAACTAACGAGACGAAAATCGTTTGGTCACTTGATAGCTGATGACGACAAGACGGACACTAATAGGATATCTAACCGACTTTCAGCACAGTGGCCGGGAATAAACAGACAAATTAGGACAGTGTGATTCCACCATAAAAACATAATACTGACCATTAAGTGAGTCACTCAAGAGCGATGAATGTTAGCTACACTACAGGCAAACTGCACGCCTTACCCACGAAAAACCGAGCCTTACAACTCGGTGTAATGTAATGGATGACCGCACGAGGTGGCATATTACACTCAACCAGAACATGAGCACGATTCGCCAGGGTACACGCACATTACAGACACTACTGATGAGTACTACACGGAAATAAGTGGGACCCGTCTACAGAGTTTTATTTCTTATCGGTGTTTCATACGACCAGTGAACGGGTGCATATTTCAGCAAGCGCACATTGCATGTGCCCCTCCGTGCTAGTTCAGCTTAACGTGTCCAACTTGGACCATATTTACAAATCGCCTTTAATCTGTATCCGCATTTCACAGATAAACGGCACTGATCTCGGATAATAACTTCAGACTACTTCGTCTTTGTTCTGCCTACATAAGCACGTGTGCAAACTTGCGCAGCACCAATCACAACGAAAGTTTCAGTAACGCACGCATGTGTACTTTAAGCTATTTACAACATTGACACTATTCGTCGGTTAGGTATAAGGAGATATCTGACCGACAAGTCAGCTCAGTTGATAGAACCAGCACACACAAGCCCGTGACACACCCAACCCGTGGTTGCATTAATTTCACCCTGCGTTAATGAGTTCCATCGATCTGCCAACTGATCGGCATCCTATTGGTCGGTCTTCGAAGGGTCCATGGGCTGACACTCACAGCTCCACTTGCTAGGCAACCTTGCGAACGTGACAGCTGCTTGACTAGCCATTGGTCAAGCGGACATGGTCACACCTGTTCCATACAGGCCCCCTGATTGGTCAGTATTTTTGCTGCCGTTGTCTGCCCCAACCTGAGTGACCCTCACAATTACGGTCACAAGGACGACTGCGGCGTGGTTGCAAGCCCTCCATTAGGTGGCTTCGTCACGAAAGCCGGCGACAGTAACACAGGGGAAATGCTTCGCCTGACACTGGACACACTTACTAGTATCTGAGCCAACGATATCGAGGACAGTGGGGCCACAGCTGAGCTGATTTATGTCCCCTGATTGCTGGTCCATTCTCTTTCACATTCCAAGTCAACAGTGTCAGAGTGATTGTTCTCCGCTGGATTTTGCCTGAGGTTTGTGTTACCTAGACGGGGTGTTAACTATGGGCAAATAAATACAACCTAACATTAACCGCTTATAACGAAGGCGGGTATACGGTTGAGGACTGGGGTATGTAATTAGAATAGGTATAACCGTGAGAATGGTTAGAAAAATACAAGCGATGGAGACTAAATTACAATAATAACTAATGTCCGGGCTGATAATTTATTAACGGAATTGTCCAGATGTAAACAGTGCACGTCGGGAATGTTGAAAAGGCAGGACCACGTGGATGCGATGTGGAGCTCTAGGAGTGTGGTTTACCTCACGTCCACGTGGACGTTGTCTTGATACCTTACTGAAACTTTCATTGCCCGGGACGCGGCGTTGGACGTTGTGTTGGGTTACACTTCTGTGAACTCCTTTCTTGTGTGGTGTCACATACGTGAAAATCCTAAATAAGTGTAGGCGTGCCTGTGTTTAGGACACGGATACCCACAGTGTTGACAGAAAGGGAGTCGCTGTTCGTCGGATGAGTGAAGGTGAGAAACGCCTAACGGAGACTGTGCGCACAGGCTGGATCGGGATTGACGGATCACGCGATAGTTTAGGGAGCGCGTATGGATGTCTAAGGTTGAGCCATCCGGTTCGGCAAACGGCCGTGGACCTTTACACAGTCAATCAGCCTCGTTGATTTCCCAACTAGCCAGCGCTTTTGTATAATGTCACTCTTTTGTTGCTAGCCCAAGAAGCAGGTGTGGAGGTTCTAGTGTAGTGGATTACATAACCGGAGGTGTGAGCATTCCTACTTTCGGAGGAATACCTTAAGGCGGCAGGTAGGTACGTCCGAAACCCCACAGAGAGCGAATCGGCGACAACATGGGTGACCGAATGAGCCGTCGTTCAACTGTATCGGACCAACGGACGGGAAATGGCAAGGAAAATGGGATGGATAACTAGATCGGGGAAGCGATTATTTCAATACGGTGAAATTTCTCGACGTGGTCGTAGAATATGTTTGGAGGCCACGGTGGATGGACTGTGGACAGCACGAGCGACCAACGAGATCGGCCCAAAGCACGAGGAATGGCAGGTGAAAAGCTCCCTGACAGAAAGCATCGGACACACAAACCGGGCTGAAGTGCACATGACGAGTGAGCGGAAACAGGCTTGTATTGTGGACCGGAGTTCTGACTCATAAACGCGAGTGCGCAGCATCGTAACCAGCGAGTTGTACAATAAAGATTATGTTTTATTGAACGCCTTTTTCGTCACACTAATAGCGTAGCTTCGCCCCCATGTAATGACGACGCACAAACTTTGTCTGGGATGTACCAGCTAGATCGGTTGTGATAGTAGAACTGTCGTGTGCCTGCTCTACAAAGCAGTGGTCCAAATGACATGTAATGGAGAACTCACAACAGTTTATAATTTGTTACAGGATAATCCTTCAGACGCTTTGCAATTCTTCTGTAAAGCATGCTCCCCACACTATTCCAGAAGTGTGGTCTATGACTTAAAACCCTCTCCTAACAAAGACCGATGAGAAACCTGAACAAGTATCTAACTTATTCATCGGGTTTAACGTCCGGCTGTGACTTGCCCATCGTCCAAAGCAAAGCGCACAAATATCGAATCGTTCACTATAGACAAGAAAGCACATCCCTTGGATGGATGTGACCCACTTTCTCCCAGGGCTGTTCATAGATGAACAAACACCCGGGACAACTACGATCAGAATAAATATGGTTAACGTACAATTACTGATCGTACTGAGGTAACCGAGGAACGTTTAACGGGAGCTAAAGTCATGAGGAGCACACGTTACGGCTCTATTTGTTGAACTTTAGAAAACGTCGAATACGCCAAATTTTTTGTTGAACGCTTGCAGCGACTCCGTGCGAAGAATAACTCAAAAAACGGCGACATTTTATGATCGCTTCGTGTCTCGTCTAGTAAAACAGGTGAACTAAATCGGATATTAGTGTTACCACAAGCCGCACAAAGCAGGTCAGAAAATTCCATCAGCTTACGCCTAAACGTCTATAAGTCTGACAGACACTTACAGAATGGGTGTAATTCCAGACAGAATGTAAGCCTGTATTGTCGCTTACCATTTTCCCTCTCTCCAGACTTCATGGTTTAAACCAGTAGAGGTTTGTAGCTTCTAACTCAAGACTTATTGACCTCTAACTGACAAATATTAATAAGCTACCTATGCCCACCGACTAAACACCCGTTTCACCGCCTACAGTTTTAGGAACGTTGTTTTGGGTTCAACGCATGTCTGATCAACCTCTAATGGCTTGGCCTATCATTCACCAACAAAATCCGGTTAATACCAGGTCCTACATATATCGACCTGGTGAAGCTAGATTGAAATTTTGTACACTGTATGGTACCCCAAACTTATCGTCCACCCAAAGTCCCCTTGAAATTTTCAACAATACCTAAACAATCACTTCAACTCTGCAAACAAAAAACGGGATGCGGATGACGTCTCTGCTGGTGATAGTGATCCAAGCGCCGAAATAGCAGAGCTTGGCTGAATTCCCATAAGGAAAACTGTAGACAGACTTGAGCAACTAGAGCTAGGCAAATGTAACAAAATGGGTAAATTTCAATTTGGATGTGACGTGTTAAGGTCACCCGTTGTTGGTATTACGCAAACCTAATGCATTGCAGACGTTGAAGTCAAGGAACTACATAGCCCAGATATAAATGTGTACAGTGTTCGAAGGGTGGAGGGCTAACTCCATATATTCGCAGCTGGCTCAAGACAACGGCGGTACAAGACCCAGTTCTTTTGAGCTTGCCTGAATTCGAATATTGCGTTGTGCATCTAACTAGCCACTCAATTGCCTGATCACTGTGACCCACTGACCATCGTCTGCCTAGCGAATCAACGGCTGTCTACTTTATGATGACGTACGCAGACTGGCCTTTGCAAGAATCTCGCAGGTCCTATCCATGAGTAACTTTCATTTCCTTAAGTATGTATACGACTTCAGCGAGTTTCACACCAAACTTGCCTCATTTGCCCGGAAGTTTACGACGCAGTAATGAGTTTCCATTTAACTGAAAGCGTCTAACGGTTCACGCGGCGAATGGTCATTCAGAAACACTCAAAACTACGCTGCATTCTAATCAACTAATGAGTAGTGATTTGAAAATTAGTAACCGTCTTGGTTGGAATGGTCAAAGAGTCATCATGTTTCAATTAACTGATGAAGTAGACGTAGCCTCTGAACTCTAAACTCCTTAAACAAATTTTACTGGGTATCCCTCATACCAAAACCTAACGATAAGGCTCAGCTGATCCATTACTCATCGATGGCAAACAGAGTGCCATGGACGCCGTTGACAATGCCGTGGAAAGGTATGTTCCAACCAGACAAGCTAAGCTATGCAGCTATCAAAACACATTTCCGCGCCGCAGTTATATTCACTGACAAAAAGGGGGCCAGATGAGAACATGTGATGTTTGGATATGGTTGTCCGATGAGTGTTGCATAACCCATAACCTACTGTTTGTATTGATGGGCTACAACGTAGAACCACAAACTGGTCTCTACCCTACCCAGATAGGTTGCGCAACTAAGGCAGTTATCTGTGAGTTGCTGTTGGCGATACTTGATCTTACTATTTAGAGTTTCCTAGCTCCCCTTAAGTAAAGTAATTATGTCTATCGAAGATAACTGACTTACAAAAAAATTCGCTGAAGCTGTAACATCAAGTGAGCTATTTGACATGCACAGAATAACCCTTCGGTATATTAGTATGTCCAGTATGCACATTCTACAATAGTCTGACGTAACTACGTCATCCGTAGTAGGCTTCACAAGCAAGCTTAACGCCCAGAATGAATATTCATATAGCTTGATGATCGAAATAATTTCGGTGAAATAAGGCTGCTATCGACCTATCACGGTTACCGTTAGACAAATAGTTGTTTGTCGTGTGGTTGATAGGCAATGGTTGGTTTCTATTCCCTGAGTTTTTCTCCGTTTTCCTCCTCCAAAATCTTTCTATTACTGGCTTTCTGATATTGAAATTATCTTTTGATTTACCTCTTCTTACTGAACCGCCAGACCCGGTTTCAGATTTACGTAAGCTTGCCTGGTTTCTACTGATTTGCAAATGTTTTTATGAATTCCATTAGTTTGGGATCGACACGCCTATGTCCTTAACTTACGCACAGGCATAGTGGTATTTAGTGAGTTAAAATGTGATAGCGTGGAAGCAACGTACGCGATATGAGGCAGAGTTGCGACGAACCACAAATACCTTCCGTTAGACTTGTTGAAGTTTGCTTGGCACGTTTGTAATTCCATGTTTGATACGATTTGGAAGGTTGGATTACGTGGTGTTGATGCGTCATCACAAGCCTGTCATTTTTAAGTCACTCGAAGCGCTGCCAGTCACGCGTAGCAAGCCGGTCCTCTGTGTGCAAAAGCTGTTGACCTTGAACCTCCGTCTGCCATGGTTTTGACCAATGACAGACCAGTGTATACATTGGCTTGATGCATGAACTCAATTCGCTTAAATATTTTTTGATTTTCACCGCTGTTGTGTTAGCAACTGACGAGAACATACGAAATGGTATTACCATCTTGCAAAACCGATCTTCTGATTTCACTGTTCAAATACTTGGTGATTGTTTGGTTTGCTTGTGGAAAGTTGGCCTCAAATTTATCTTTATTTCACATTATGTTGTATGCAGGATTAATTTCATAGAGTGAATTCACGTACAGAATGTGTTTTCTTCTTATTTTTCCCAACTATCATTGCATATCTGCCATAACTTTCTTGTTTGATACGGTTTGACCAGCTCACACCTTCATCTGTACCTGACTGTTCTAATGACCTCATTTACCGTTGACTGGCAGCTGTTTGCGAATTCGTTTTCGATTGTACCATTCGGAACGCCTTTTACTGGTGGATAGTTTGATTATCCGGTGACTTCACATTCAGGGTAAGATAGCAATTTTCCTCTAACTTTGTATGGAGTACCGTATAAATTCCAGCCGTTTCGATTTCCTTTTCTGACGTTTTATGAACTTGGAAGATAGTTCCATTAACCCGACCGTCTATTACAGTGGTCTTGTCGAATATGTGTTACTGAATGGATTATCCTAAATGGCTGGAAGCGATTGGACGCCGTCTTTATTTGGTCCTCAGATCAGGCGAGCTGTACTTCATGAGTAGGAAGCTTTTCAGAATGAAATATGGTGAACCAGTGTAAAGTTGAGCGGTGCAAACTAAAATTGCAAGAAAAAAAAGCTGTACTCATTGGATTTGGTTGGTCACTAGAGGCGTCTTTTAAGTGTTCATTCAACTTAGCTCTGAAGCATCTAGTGGTGTGTTGACAAACAGAAATCAACTGCAGGGCCAGTTAACAGCATCACTGCAGATATGGTTGCCATGGCGACAAAAGGCACTTCGAAAAATACATCTGCTCCAATGAACCGTAACTGGCAAATGGCACTGGTACAAGATAGCTATTTCTTTGAAGATGTGCTTTCCATTTTTTGTGATTTGCCGTCAAATACGTTGGTTTCTACAACTGTAATTCACTAGTGGGTTGACTTGATTTTCTCTGCGTTCCAAATTCACAAGGTAGACATTAAGTGTTATTAGTACACATGTTTCAACTGCACATGGATAGTAGGCCTGGTTGAGTCAACAAAAAATCGACCAATACCAGTCAGCATGAATGTAATAGACTTCTTATGTGATTGGCCGCGCACGAACGTAAGCGGGTGACACAGACGTAGACAAAACGTCTTCCACATCTGCCTGATTAGTCAGCCAATCGATGACACGGTTGTGAAGCGATACGAAGGTGAATTTAAACATCAACCAATCATTTAAGGCACACTTAGTGCCTAGGTTCATGTAAACAACGAGTCGCCGTCACGAAGGCGTGTACTCAGCACATCTAATCGAGTGGAAAAGTGAGTCAGTGAGCTATCCCCATGTTCCAGGTGGTCAGATCTGTTCACTGGGGATCAGAAGGATATTACCGTACCACTAGGTTGGGAGTTTGGAACGGCAATGAATGGAGCTTCATGATAGTAGAAGGAACTGCCATTTACTCAGCTAAGCTGCAACGAAGGGGTCTGTCAAAAGACTTTCACCTTAATGATACTGTGAGTTACACGATTCCTACATAAAGCTCCCACGTACAAAGATGTACAGAATGGTTATTTTCAAATGCCTTGTTCAGTGTTTTTAATAAAAAAAAGTTGACAGCTACCATTCTGGAACAATTTTCTCTACATTTTCAACTATATTGTTAAAACAGCTGACGTCATCTGTAGTGGTTAGCGTTCTTTCAGTCGAAATGACGAGCACTGTGATATTAGCGTGGTCCTCCAGTTAGAATTATTTACATGGTGTCCTGTTTACAACCCCGATATGCTCCAAATAATCCCCATGGCTATTAGTGGTTTCTACGACAACTCATCGTCCGTAGTCCATTTAACTCTCCCAATCGGTATGATCTCTAAAACCTCAATGCGGTTTGTGAAAGTGTCCAATTTTCTACTATCCCGTTGTTGATAACCTATTACCTCGGCAATCATTTCGGTTCGGTACGACTCTATAGACAACCATCAGAAGGGTGAGTGAATCGGTTTAATGCACCCACCGGACCACATACTTCACCTTAGGTTACAGGATAGGATGGTGTTTCTGTCACGCCCACTTGCTGACGATCAACTGAATATGTTCTGATACCAGTAGCTGAGTGTGGAAAATTAAGTGGTAACACACGATGATATAAGTGGTTATCAGCGGGAAAAGAAGTGAACTAGATCACTGTACATTGTTCATCCGGTTTCAGTAGTCGTGCATTTCTGAATAACAGTGTCTACCTGTGATACTTATCACATCTGGTTTGCGTGAGCCTTGTTGTTATTGGTCAGTTGATGCCTGAAACGTTTGACAAGTCAGTCGTTCGAGCAGTCGGTCTCACCGTGGATCCAAAGCTAACTATCAGTCGGATGTCCAGCATCCAGTGCAAAAGGAATTACAACCTCACTTTCAATATGTGTTAACTAAATCACCTGGTGTTGAAACATCAGATATTCGGAATGGTTTATTTTTAATTAAAACATCGTATGCACTATTGAAATCAGTTTGTCAGTACTTTCTATCTTAAAATGGAACTCTTTATCATTGCTAAACTTATACCTTAAGGTATATATGTGTATATATAAACAGTGAATGCAAAAAGAAACATTGAATGTTGTGAGAAAAAAGGTTGCCCCGTGTATTTCCCTCTGTAGTATCCTAAAGTCAACACTAATTAGTGAGTAATTAATACAAGAACTATGGCAACACAGATTGGGTACAGCTATGTCACCTACCCGGATTCACTTGAAAAGATAAATCGAACTATGAGTACTAGTGTAGTGAGAACAGACAGTCGCACCATACTACTCACACCACTATTCAGTAGCAGCTTGGATCGAAGTGATCGCGGGATAAATACGGGAGAAATATGGGAAGGATCATTGGAAGGTGGAATGACATGGAATGACTTTCGCCACATGACAGAACTGAGACATGGTGTCTAAAGCGACTGGAGCATTCTCAGTGTTTCTGTTCCTAGTCCCGTTGAGACGCACAAGTCGTGTGTTGGTTTCCCCAAATAAACTTCTGTCCCACTCGCCTTCTGGGTTCACAACACTACTGTACAACTTGAAGCAGCTCACATTTCGTGGACGAGTACGGTATGCACGACCGCGTTTGTCGAGCCAATCCGATGTGCGCAATGGCCTTTCCACCCTTGGCGCTGTTTTTATCTCTATCCATACCACACTGACTGGTAGATGTCCGGTCAGTCACAACTGTTCAGATGTCAACAGCAAACGACTACACTCAGAGCTTTTGTTCGCCTATCGCCGTTGTCAATTACACCACCAGTACAAGACATCTATCATTTTGGGAATGTAAAGTTGTATTGCTAAGTGCCTGGAGCTACGATACAATCACCGTTATGTTCACTCAAAGAGAAGTGGAAGGGCAATGCGATCAATAAGAAGTCGATCAACAGTGGAATTTTCTAATCCTAAGTTGTACCAAAAAACACCGCATAAAAATGTGTGAAACTGAAATTTACAAATTAAAAAGGACAGGGCACAATTTGTAGTAACTCTGCTATGCTGTGAGATAGAAACGAAAGCAGAACTTGTGGCACAGAAAAATAACTCAGTTCCATTGAGCTTCCAGTTGTCTTATCGATGAGAAGCGTCAGTAAAACGAAAAAGTACAACTGCTTCGTAAACCTCGGTTATTTATGTGTCCACCTAGCTTACCTTGTAGGTGTTTTGTTTAAATGTGCGATCCACTTGAATAACACTTCTTTTCTGCTCGTTTTAAGAAAATCCGATGATACACCACGGTGTCATCTGGACTGGTCACTGTGCCGATGTACCAGTTTGCTCGACTAACCAACACTGTAGCTTTACGCGCATTACTGACTAATCTCGTATCGATAAGTTTATCCAATGCAGTCCCTCTACACTTCTAGAACTCCTGTAATCGTGGGCTAAAATAACGTGCTTGCAATGTTTTTAATGGGACTTCTTCACACGCACATGTTGCACTTACCGATACAGAGGAGCTTTCGTATTCCATTAGTCACCATCAAAAGTAAGTGCTAACCTCGGACTACTCACATGTGACAATTAGTAATACATGTTACTCAGACAACAAGAAACACAGAGTCTGCCGTCTCAAGACACCTACCGACCACAGGTTACAAAACCAATATTAGAGACTCTTTTGCCATCCCGACTGATGCATATAACCCAATAATTTTAGGACTGAAATTTTATTTCACGTCTGTCGCCGACCTGCACTAAACTGCCAAAAATCTTCAAATGCTAATCTCTGTTTGTCGCGGGTTTAGGTGGAAATATCATTAGTTATCCGGATCGGCGTGTACCTTCTTCATTCATCTAAAATTAAGCGTTTCTGGTTAACTGTCAACGTGTAGGTTTGATGAGAGTGTATGAAACGAAATGGAAACTCACTTTGTGTTTACTATCTACCCTACGTATGACAGAATTGACGTGTGACTACGAAAATGTAAACCCTCCCTTATGATGTACACACCAGCATGATGAACACTGTTCCAATTGTCCGAAGATTATCGTGTTGTTATATAATCCGACATACTTATTGGCACAACTTGAGTGCTGCCCATGTTAGTTAGCCGTTTTATAGTCAGGTAACGCACTTGGTTGACTTCATTAATGCGTGGGTACCGGAGTACGCCCTTTTGTTTAGGACCCGACGGTAATCAATTAAAACGAAGGGCGCTTGCTTAGAAGCTTGAGATGACCACTTATGATCAAGGCAGCACAAGCTATCAGTTGAGTAGAAGAAACATCCTTGTTGGCTTACAGTTTGGTAAACTTGAACGTTTTCTGTAGCCACACACCATCAATATAGAATTTACTGATCCAGGCTGGGTAACAGTGTGACTATGGGGGATCCGCTTGGCCCTACGATAGCCAACTTGTTCACAGCTTGATTTGGGAACAACCGAAAAAAACTGCGCCGATGGGTTCAGACCATGATCGCAATTACGTTGCTGACAAACTTATACTTCCCAACTGTTACTTACGTTCAGTGGTATCCGTCACTCCGTGGCCACCAGATTGGATTGGGTAAGATATATGTGTCACCACCCAGCGTCGCCTATCAAATGGTGCCCTGATAACTCCGTCTAATGTTTGGTTGACTACACTTGGAGTTGGCATGTGAACTCCACAATAATCAAACAACCGAACCAGACTATCAGTCAGAACAGCATTCGCTTAGCCGTTTTATATAAAGAGAGAACAAACTTAACAGAACTGTTAATCTAATCCGCTCCATATTTCATTGTACATCCTAATTGAACACTGTTATGATATGTTTTCCTCAAACCAAGAAGTTGCATTATGAACCTTGGGAGATGAATAATCGCCACACGCACACCCACATTTTCAACAGGGATTTTGACTCCTGTCCATCATTGAACATCACCACGCCCCAAAACATGAATGTTCTGTACACTGTTGGAAAAACCGTTGGGCAAGATGAATTTCAGCAGTAAGGTAGTGTGAGGCATGCATTGCACTGTGCACACTGGCAGTTATAACAACTAATCAGGGCCATTGTGCACTGAATAGCGGGTTCAGACCGGATAGTAAAAAGAACATGGTTGCGGCAACCGACTCGCTACATCTTTATTTACGTGCACACGACTCTCACTGTTGGCTGGTCTGGCGCGTCTTTGGAGGAGTATATTACTATGTGTTCAACCTGTAAATCGGCTAGCATCATCATCGAGCCAATAACCAGAAAAGACATCAACAGTTGCCAATAGGTTATTCAATATTTTCATTCGTGAACTTAAGATATTGGATTATCTAAACCACGCGGGCAGCTCACTGGTTCTTTAGAGTTAAACTGAAAAATGGAAATCTGACTTAATCCAGGCACACTCATAGACCACGCATTAGTTCAATCAGGAATGGCTCCAATGAATAAGAAAAATCAATTTGTGGTTGTATTGACTAGAGCATTACTCGTTCACTGAGTAGCTGTGGGTTTATAAATGTGACCCCATAGTTTTACAACCCATGGCCTGCATACATCACAGTTAAGCATGATGTGATGACTTCGCACATAGCAGAGATGACTAATCGTTTCACAGTCCTCATTCTCCGTTCCTGTTGACGTAGCAAGTCCTGAGGATCACCGTTTACTGTCGTCTTGTGATGCACCTGTTTGAGACGTTCTCAACCGGATTCAAGAGAGGTGAACAGGGCGCCAGTCGTAAAAGTTGTCTTCCACTATATAACTCTGAAATAAACACATTTTCCGGATCTATGTGACACGGTGTGTTGTTGCACATCAGTGCAATGTGTGACATAGCTGTACTGATTTTTATCTGAACTAGCGGGGTTCACAGCCAGCTGTTGTATCATTGCTGTTGTATGCTCTGTTTCTCATCGTACAGCTTACTGTTGAGCTGGATGTCATAGCTCCGACCAAATGAATATTACGGCCTCAGTTATTTGTTACAGAGGCACGTGTCTTCGTTCCTTTTAATGACTGTCCCATAGACCTCGTACAGAACAAGTTGAAGTTCGTTCCACCAATCCAGTTAATAGTCTTCTGATTAACAATGCACTCCATCAGTCGATATGTGAACAGTCGCCGTAATTCCAGGTTCTCATCCGAGTTCATGCCAACAGATATCTTACACAGCCTTTTAACATTTATGCGCCGACCATCCAAGTATCGATTAATCGATTTGATCGATAACGCCTCCGCAACCACAGATTCCACGCGCAGTCACAAAAATTGCAGAGTAATCGTTGGGTCCATGGAAATTCACCCCAGCAACATGCCGATCTACGATTCTGTTAGAATCTTGCTTCTATGCCTTTTGCGAGGCTGCGCCTCATAAATGATGTAATCCACATGAAGTCACTTGTAAGCGGTACTACACTTGACTCCTTCCAGAAGAGCAACAATGTACCGGTCACCGCCCCTTTCGAATGCTTCGATAACACATCTGCGTGTTTTGGGGTTGACGCAAGTATATTTGCGTCCGCCAGCCATGTATGCAAGACAACTAATTAAAATGTTCTTAGAAGCTGGTTCACTCTCACATTGCACTATATGACATCCACACTCATAACTATACGCCGAAACCCTCAAGCACTCATGATGTCACCTCGCTTGGTGATGAAACGTTCGCAACCTAAATGCAATGCTCGGCGAGCATACCAATACCAATAGTGATCCACATTTAAATTGTGGCGAAGGCCGTGAATGTCACTAAATCAGTTTCTCGCTAACCTTGAATTATTACATCGTTGACAATAAAAGTGCACCATTTAGCTGAAATGCCCAAATTCAGGATGTCACAGCTACCATGCCAAATCCATCTCTGGGTATGAGCTAATGTAGTGAGAAGGAGCGATCGCGCTATACTACTTACACCGCCACTACCCAGTAGTAAGGCGGGAGCGTGGATTTCAACATCGAAACAGCCGCAGGAAAAATACAAGATGCATTGTGGTGCAGCATAGCATGAAATGGTTCTTGGTACATGACGTGACGTTCTGAGACCAGTGTCATCCTATGAAGAGTGTTTTTGTTTGTAGTCATGTTGAACCGCATAGGCCATGTATTGGTTTTCCGAACAAAGAGCTTTTTTGCCATCCACATCCTCGGCTCACAACAGTTGGTACTGTGACCGGGATCGGAGGGTGAAAATCCCGTGGCCACGACCGTTTGCGGACGGGGATGTTCGGAGTTTACTGGAGGGCTATGAAGACGTTGCGGATGCGGCCGGAGTGAAGGCTGACCAGGCGAAGATGGCGACACTGCGCATGCTGCTCAAGGGCAGGGCGAAGGCGGTGCTAGATATGACTTGAAGGAGCCCCACGAAGCTGGAATGGGCCACCGCGAAGGAGGCGCTGATCGCCGGGTTCGACAAATCCACAGACGGCCGGGAACTAATGAGACTGTTTAAGGGCGCCCGGCTTAGGCCATGAGGTGACGCTTTTGTTTACACTGTGTTCTCGCCGCCAACGTTGTCAAGAGCCCTGCTACATTTGCACCAAGAATCAAAACAACGCATGATGACAGATCAACTCTTGGAGGGAATGCCACCAACAGTCGGGGATCAGCTCAGGATTGCTCTCATCGCACATCCGATGACGCCGGAACACCTGGCTGATGAAGGTCGACAATTGCCGGCAGAAAACTCCTCGAAAGTCAACGAGTTGGAGGCAAGCGAGCCAATTGAACTGACCTTCGAAGCGCGGTGGAAAAGTTGACTCAGGAAGTGGCGGCTTTGAAGGGGAATAACGAGGAGAACAGTGGCGATGTCCGGTACAAATGCAGAGAACGTGGACGCTGGCAAAGATTTTGCCCACTCGGCAAGGAAAGATCGTACTTGAATGAACCTTTCGTCGATTGTTCTTTGTTTGGGAAGGGAGATCTGGTAGTAGGGGTTGGTGATAAGACAACATTTCAGGCTTGGTTAGAAATCTGTGATAGCTGAGGCCGCGATTACATTAATTTAGCCGAGACCAGGAAGGATTTTTCAACCGTGTGGAATGTTAGTTCAAACGGTCGATGGGTTTACCCTCAAAGTTGATGGCCTGGCAGAATATGGTGTCTGAATAGATGACCGCTTATCCAAACAACCTTGTCATTTCTTCCGACACACGCCAGACCGTACCAGGAACGGACAATCTTGATCTCCCTGAGACCGTCATTGGTTTGAAACATGACAAAGTCGTGACGAAGTAAGGAGTGGTTCCATTAGTGAAGAAGCACAAACCTCAGTTTGGACAAATTGAAGCGAACGCACAAAGAGCAATACCAACTCGTGATAATCAGGTGCTAAACGAAGTGATACACAAATTTCAGGACTTGTTCACCACGGATCAGGACCCGTATGTCTACTGTGACTGCGTTGAACACGAAATCCCCATCGAGTCGAAGCTATTCTGGCCATTTGGCCCACGAAGAACTCCAATAAACTTGCAGCCGGAAATTGAACGGTAAGTAAAAGACGTGCTGAAGAAAGAAATCATCGAGGAAACCGATAGCCTGTCCAATTGGTGAAGAGTAGTAATGGTAACTTTTCATTTTGTGTCCACATCAGGTGCCTCAACGAGATTACAATCAGTAAAGTCGTAGCAGTCCCGTCGGTGGCGGAGATTTTTACAAGCTAGAGAATGCCAGGATATTGGCAGTATTGGACTTGCCGCCAGGGTATTGCCAGGTTTCAATCAAGCGGCCGATCCGAGATAAAACAGCCTTCACAGTGGGTGAAAAACAATAGCGATTCAAGCGGATGCCGTTCGGACTCTCAGGCACCCCTTTCACGTTCACACGACCGATGCTGAAGGTACTGGACGGAGTGAGCAACACTGTTGTCTATGGAGACGATATCGTCATTTATAGCACAAGTGAGACAGAACATACAGTACACGTTTCAGCGGTGTTGTAGAAGATTGAAAAAGCCGGCCTCCGGATCGATAGTTCAAAGTCTGAACCGGCGAAACAAACTGTAATACTTCTCGGTCACAGGGGAAGGTCCAGCCACTTCCCGAGAAACTGTTGACAATGGATGCTATTCCGGTGCCAACTTCGAAGAGGACGCTGCGACAGTTTCTCATTCGCGTTGGGTTCTACAGCCACTTTATCAGATAAATCCGTGGCCTCGTGAGCCCATTATACGAGATTCTGAAGAGAGATTACCAGTTTCACTGGCCAGAAAAAGCCAATCGAGCGTTCGTTGAGACCCAAAAACTGGTGGGGAAAGGACGGCTGACTTTGAAATTGCCACTGACTGGACAGGGCCTCGTTGTCGCAGAGGATGAAAGCGACGGAGAATCGAAGGTGTACTAAAACAGGAAGTCGGTGTTGTGGAATATGCTAGTCGGGTGCTAAGTCCTGCTGAACGAAACTACTTAACGACAGAGAGGGGGTGTTTGGAGATCGTATGGGCCCTGGAAAAATGAATGCCATACGCGCTTGGCTGACTTTTCCGTGTGGAGACCGATCACAAACCGTTGGGGGTGGGTTAAGTCGGCGAAGTATTCCCGAAGACAACTGGTACGTTGGGCGTTACGAATACAGGAGTACGACTTCACAATTCGCTATGTAACGGGGAAAGAAAACTATGCTCCCGTTATGCAGGCCGAATTGAGGAGACCATTTTGAAAGAATGTCATCATCTAGTTTATACGGGATGTCATGAAACCTACGAAGTGCCTATGAAAACGGCACATTGGCCAGGAATGAAGAATGATGTTAGAAATTATTTGGGGGCTTGCCAGCAATGCCAGCTACTGAAGAGCAATAACCACTCTAGTCGGTATCCCACACAACCAATCCAGATCAGTGGAATTGATGAATTATGGTCGGTGGATGTGATGGGCCCCTTTCCAATAACCATTTCCGGAAATCAGTACATAATAGTTATGACCGAACATTTCACAAAATGGATCGAGGCAGCTGCTATACCTGATCAGCGTGCAAACCCTGTATGCAGGGTGGTGATGGGACAGAACACAGAATGCCGCGAACCACATTGACGGGTCAACTCCCCTGCTTCGAAAGTGAAAAGTTTTGGAACTGTTAGGAGAGCTTAGGAATCAAGAAAATACGCACAACTCCACGCCATTCTCAGTCAAACGGATCGACGAACAAAAACAATCCCACAACCAGGGAGTGGTTGATGGCGAAATGCGGAAGCTGGGAGGAAACTCTACCATGGATTCTTTTGGCCCACCGCTGTTCGCCATGAGAAACATCGGGAAAGTGACCACTCCAGCCAATATATGGGCGGGTGCCACACCTCCCAGTCGATCAGGAGATTGGTTTATGGAGAGACCGACGGATGAGTACGCGTGAATTAACAGAAGCTCGGACATTGCCAACCAAAACTTGACAAAAGCAGAAGAAGCTTCCAAGGAGCAGTCAACTGTGAGGTTATCGGGTCGAAGGGTTGGGTTTGAAGTTGGTTCGAAGGTTACATACCGAGACCAGCAGAGCGTGGGAGCAACAGGACCCGGATCCAATGAAGGGGACTGTATGCAGTAGCGGAACGTCCCAGCTCAGTGGATTTGACTGAGAATGAGGAGAATCAACATCGAGTCCACAAAAGTTACCTTTGTAAATGGTACGACACTCCGATCAGAGGAGAGTGCACACCAGATATTTCAACAGCACCGAGGCGGGCATGCAGATCATGGAAAGAACGAAGAAAACCTGAACGCCTTTTGTTTTAATTGGAACAGTGTTTGTGTAGGGAGGAATGTAATGAGGAGGAGCGATCTCGCTATACTACTTACACCGCCACTACCCAGTAGTAAGGCGAGAGCATGGATTTCAACATCGAAACAACCGCAGGAAAAATACAAGATGCATTGTGGTGCACCATAGCATGAAATGGTTCTTGGTACATGAAGGGACTGAGTATCGGTTTTCATAACGACCGTGACGTTCTGAGACCAGTGTCATCCTATGAAGAGTGTTTTTGTTTGTAGTCATGTTGAACCGCATAGGCCATGTATTGGTTTTCCGAACAAAGAGCTATTTTGCCATCCGCATCCTCAGCTCACAGCACTAAATCGATTACTCAGTTCCTGCATTACTGGAATCATCACAAACATTTCGCCGCTGGTGTTTGCAGATTTATTGTGCATACAATATTCCTTGTTATTAGCCTCAATTTGTCATGCTGAATGGTAGTCATTACATAAAACAACTTTCTTTTGTTCGTCGAAGCGTACATGTTGGACCTGATCCAACAAAATACAACCATGTCAGTTAGCACCATCGACAATCGATCGACAGTGAAAAGCCAAGTCTCAGCGCGTTGACTTCGTATATTATTACAGACCCTGGAAAATAGTGAGTACAGAGAGGCGCGTCAAGCTAGCGAGGCACGGAGCGAGTTGTGTGGTTAGCCCCGGGACGGATGTTACAAAAGGGGTAGCTTGACTAAAACAAAAGTAGGTACAAAATCAAAATCATAGAAAATGTACAGATGAATGCGACTATCAAAATATCATTCATTATAGTCGCTACATACAGTCGAAACAAAGTGGCCATGGCTGCTCCTATCGTCGTTTATTTTCTCGTCGATGATTTCCTCTACGTCTAGCTTGCTCTTTTCTGCATGTTCCTAGTGCTCACTCGTGGATTTTACAGGCTTACCGCGAATCGGCTGCTGTACTTAGGGAAGTGGACACTTGACCGATTTTGTGCACTCTACCAATTCCAAACCTAACTGAACAAATAACATGGAAACTTTCTCCAGTGAGATTTTCGTGCACTATTAAGACATAATTAGTCAGTATTATCCCGTTTTCTCATATATCTATCATGTTAAAAAAAATCTGATAACAGAGACTGAAGCTTCACGCAGTACTGTAACAGGTCACCAGATCTAACCACACGGTGTTGCTTCAACTCGTCACATGAACAATGCAGTTTGCGGTTATGAAAGTGGTTCTTTGACTCACTTCGGTCATGAGATGGGAAGACACCTCTCTGACTTTTTCCAGCGTATCATTTAGTGGTTAAAGGAGAATAAGTCAGAATACTTTGCTTTTGTCTTCCACTTATAGAAACTTCAGTAATAAGCAAACCGCTGTCTACCTGCTGTTCACCTGCCACACAAATTCCGATCCGACTCGTTGAGAACATAATGTGTTTGGTAGTTAAGCCGTAAACCTGTTGTTATTTAATGAGGGTTTAGAGTGCTAAACACAAGACAGAGTAATGAGAATAAAATAGTGTTTTTCTAAGCAGGATTCGTCAAGGATATATGGAGTGAAAATATGCTTTTTTTTACTGAGAATTCTTGAGAATGAATAGCATGCGAGGTGCTGGGAAGAAACTGCTTCGTTGTAAGATAAGTAAACATGAACTAACACATTGTTATACGTGCATAGGTCTAGGCAACAGTGAGGCAACTGTTTTATGTGTAATTCACTTGCACCATTCGTGAACGAATTTCCAATGTCCAAGCCTAACTTCACTTCAAAATTCATTGAAAAATCCTGTTAGTAATATTACTAAGTCACCCTTTGATCAAACATGTACAATTGCCATTCATAATGAGTAACATTGTGTTGCATTTAATCGTGTGCATTTTGTTGTTTAATACGTGTGCAGTAAGAGAGGGATATTTATTTCCGATACACTAACTATGCGCCTTTAGACGTGTTGGTCTACTTCTTGTTAACTGCCTGCTGTAAATTTGGAGTTGTGAATTCTCAAGTTGACCTGTATCTTGTCTCAAAAATCCTGTCTGGTCTTGAACCCTGAATTGTTACAAGAGTATAGTTCGCTTAAAATGTAACGCATCTTGACTGCTGATCCTCAAAATATTGTAGGGTATATTTGCGGTGCCAACTAGTCATTGTTAAGACTGCCGAGAATTTCGCAATTCACCTCTCATGTGGGATACTTTTCCACTAGTCAGGATGGAATATTACATCGAAGATGTCAAACGGTTTTCAAAGAAATTGTAAAGGCTGTGAAGATCGATCGCCAAGATAATCAACTCAGCTTGGATCACTTTTTCAAAGACAACCCAGAAATATTTGGGGTCGCATATTCTCTTTAGCCAAAGCCAGGGTTGTTTTGTCAAGTCTTATAGGATGTGCTGGGCTTTATACGTGTGACTGTGAGATTGCAGATATTCTGTACAGGTGTAGCGACTATAATAAATGATATTTTGATAGTCGCATTCATCTGTACATTTTCTATGATTTTGATTTTGTACCTACTTTTGTTTTAGTCAAGCTACCCCTTTTGTAACATCCGTCCCGGGGCTAACAACACAACTCGCTCCGTGCCTCGCTAGCTTGACGCGCCTCTCTGTACTCTCTATTTTCCAGGGTCGGTAATAATATACGAAGTCAACGCGCTGAGACTTGGCTTTTCACTGTCGATCGATTGTCGATAGTGCTAACTGACAGGGTTGTATTTTGTTGGATCAGTTCCAACAATTGGTGAGCCCGAAAATTTCGAACGTTCCGCTACAGTCGTCTCTTGCGTCTTGGTGAGTTCGTTCCTTTGCGTACTTGCATGTATACTGTCTTTATTGACGTACACGTAATCAGTTGTTTTTCTCTGTTCGTGTATACGTCCGGCATGTAAGCATTTATATATTTCCTCAATTCAGCTTAATTAGTTGTTATTGATATCTGAACCGCGTAAGCACTGCCCTCTGTCCGAAGTACTACCTAAGCACGTTGACAGCCTCCGCTTCGGCACTAATGTTCTAGCGGTCCCTCAGTTCCTTGAAAATGACTCTCTCTGGTTTGATTACTTACAAGCAGAATTTTTCAACAACGGAATTTCGTCTGATCAAACAGGGTTCTGCCAGTGGTTAGGTTTCCGAGCGAAGTTACCTCACAACTTCACGATGTTATAGTGAACCAACCGTATAGCTCAAGTACGAGACCTTTTTTTAAAAAAAGGAGCAGTTGTTAACCGAAAAGACCCGAGTACAGAAAATTTTCCACGACCTCAAGCTAGTTGACAAACGCCCTACAACGCCGCTAGCGCAAACGCAACAAATCATCGGCAACTCTCACACAGACGTAGCCCTCCGTTGCACGTTCACAAACTCTTGCCGAGACAGCAAACATGGCTGATCAAGTAATGGAGCCTTTTCAGCAACTAGATTGCTTGAATGTACCACAATCTACTAAACGTTCTAAAGTAGGCGCATGTGGGTCCCGACAAGGTGGTCTATCAGACATTGAGGCTCTAGGAGCAGAAATCGCTGCTTCGCGACGCGGCTTGAACTTTCTTCAAGCCGTTCTCTATGTCTTTGACCTAGTATATCATCCAGGCACCATATACCGCAGTCAAAAGCTGACTGCAGCCAAACGGTGCACAAACCCTGCATCTACGCCTCATCAAGGCGACGCACACCCAGCATCTGACCTAGTTTGATATTCACGGGTCAACCAATCTGGCAGCTCTGGTTTCATTGGCCATCTATCGGACATCTTTCCAACGGTGTAGCTCTTACAGTCGTAAGCAGCACGGTAAACACCTCGGATTAAACGTCCTCACGGCTCGAACCACTAACGCTTGCCACAACACCATTTCTCGGTAGGTTATTCCCGCACGAGATCAGGAATTCTCAACATTCAGGACCGACCCAGAGAACACCTCTGTCGCTCATTCACGCGAGTGCAGTTTCGGCCATGGCACATTTCAGCCGGCATCGGACCCTGCAACGTCGTAAGCACTACCTAACGCAGGTACTGCAAGGGGAACACGACTAGCATTAATGTCCTCACTGCACGGTCACTCCTGATTGTTCGTCCAGCGCTAATTTGTTTTCGCAACACCGTGTCAAAAGCTTTGTTAAGCCATATGAGATTGTTTGCGCACTTTTGCAAGGAATAATCCACCTTGTCTGTGCAGACCATGGATATCTCTAGGCCAACAGCATTTCACGCTGAGCGGTTGCGCGGATAACACTAACAGCGCCAAACCTACGCTATCTGTTTCATTTCAGTCCACCTGGCATCCACTCGCACGACCTGCCTAAGGATACCTGTCAGTTTAAACACCACGTACTATTCCTTAGCATGGTTCTGGACCAGGTCTATTCGCCTACTAATCTTTTTCTTTTTTGAGTCTATCAACTGTAGACAGGATAACAAAGAAGAAGGGAACCGAAGGCAGTGACACTCGAAGTTGTAGTGTCCACGAAACTCCGACTGTGAAATTATTTAGTCCACCGGATACGTTTACACGGTGAGTTATCCTTTTCCGCCTGTCCTGCGGGTACTTCACCTTGTTTTCTCTCTTCCAGACGATTCGGATATGGTGCGTGGAGAGACAACTCCCATAGACCTATCGTACAGCACTGGACAAACCTACCCCCCTTTTCTCTCAAGAGTTTTTAGGGTTGGGCAGCCCGCTGCGATAGACAAGAAACGCACCGAAGACTAAATAACACAAATAATTAAACCATAGCAGCGCAGCAAATGTTTTGGACCGACCCTCCTCCACCCCCGAACTTTGACACTCCCTATCACGTGCAATCATTCTTTGCGTGTATCACCTTGTAACTGTGATCATTCTAAAAAAACGTGATATGTGATTTTCCCTCCCTCGCTGCAATAACGAAGGCCTGTGTAATACTTACTAGCCTTCTGGGGGAGAGCTATGTAGCGACTATAATAAATGATATTTTGATAGTCGCATTCATCTGTACATTTTCTATGATTTTGATTTTGTACCTACTTTTGTTTTAGTCAAGCTACACATTTTGTAACATCCGTCCCGGGGCTAACACACAACTCGCTCCGTGCCTCGCTAGCTTGACGCGCCTCTCTGTACTCTCTATTTTCCAGGGTCGGTAATAATATACGAAGTCAACGCGCTGAGACTTGGCTTTTCACTGTCGATCGATTGTCGATGGTGCTAACTGACATGGTTGTATTTTGTTGGATCAGTTCCAACACAGGTACCTGCGAGTGGATTGTTTACAGGGTTAGAACAAACTATCACCAGCATTGATAACGGAGTAGAGATTTATCAACAGAAGCGCGAATTCTCTCGTTTCAGCTTTCCTACCTCGCCAGTAAGGTAAGGAACCATGAGAACACGACGTTATCTCGCTGGTGTTCTGATGTATTAATTCTATTTATACCGGCAAAATCTTCCCGGTGGCTTAATTACTGTGTCCCCATAGTAACAGAGGATAATCTCGACAACCGGAGTAAGTGACATGTGGATATGATGTAACCACTAAGGCTGAAGCACCATGGCTTAAGGAGAACGTGAAAACTACTCTCTTTTTCGACACGATTCTAAAAGGTGCTCATTCTTTGATGAATAATCAAGCATTCTTAGTCGCAAAATGCGCTTCGGTTAGCGGAAAAATAATCAGGTCATTTGTGCGTCCACTCTTGAACGTCAAACGCCAGATGGCACACACCAGTCCGGAAACAAATTGCAACTCCATCAGTGCGACGGATTAGCTGATGATAATGGTTATAATACAGTGCGAAAATACTGCCAGGTCATCAATGCCAAGTCTTCAATTTGCGCGGACAGTCTCTGGGCCATTTCTGGAGGTCAAACGTAGTACTGCGGAAAACACATCAACAATATTTAGAAGTAAACCTGTGCAATAGAAAGTCGTTAGCTCATCTGAACGACTCATAGATCCTAACTTTGATCTGGTCGACTAAGTTTGTGGGTTCAAACTTCTAGAGATATCCGATTTGATCCAACGTTTTGCTACGAAAGAATTCGGTTAGAAAGGCACAGTTCGACGACTTATAGTGTGGTAATCAAAAGCGGCTTGATAATAGTGATTGTTTTCTGATAGTTTCCTTAGTGACGAAAATTAGGTTGTGAATTTGGAGTAAGTGTAGCGACCCTATTTGTTTATTGCTAACTGCGTTGAAGTTACGGTTAGCATTTGTACTCTTTCTCCCCCCATATTTTGTATGCGCTTGAACGTTTGGTTGAACGAGTATGGTTACCGGCATTTCGCCTGCGCACTCGAACGTTTCTGCTCCGGCACCTGCTCGCATGACGTTTTGCTGTACTAACGTTTCATCTCGCTCTTTACTCGCTCTCGTCGATTTCACGTGTCAGCAATACATTTCTTGTCCACTCGTTGCGTTGTTCATAAATGATCAACCATAGCCCGTCTGATTTCTACTTTTTGGTGAGCCCGTTTAGGAGTGTATACCTGAGTTCATTTTTTCTCCCCTCACTACGTTTTGGGTGCGTACATTGTATATATAGTGCATATATATAAATTTATATATCCGTTTCCATTTGCTCGGTCGTAATGGACACTAAAGAGGTCAAGTCTGAATTCTTGTCTTCTGTACCGTTAATCACGCAAGCTGTTCCCGCTTTTGGAGATCTCAATTCAAAGCTGTGGTTCACTGTGCCGGAAATAGAGTTCGGCAACCGGCGCATAACAACTGACTCGGACAAGTTCTCGCAGCTTATACCGCGTCTTCCCCGACTTATGCTAAACCTGATTGATGGTATCTTACTAGGGTCGACAACCGATCTTTATGAATCTGCTAAGCAAACGATTCTTAAGGAACCACAGCCATTCGGCAAAATGCGTTTGAAACAACTGTTCCAACGGCTGCGGTTGGGAACAAGAGGCCATCGGTTCTTCTTCGGCAGATGCAACATGTAGCGGGCAAATCACAGTTGCCTGAATCGTTTTCGCAAGATTTGTGGATACAAAGATTGCCTGAGTACACACAGGGGCTACTTTCCGTACTACCCTCACGTTCGTTAAGTGTCCTAGCAGTTTCGGCCGACGCAATACACGAGCGGTTCCGAGGCACAGGGCATCCAGCAGTAGTTGGGCAAAAAGTTAACTCGAACAGTCCGGCGGATCATTTGTTGGCCACGAAGAACGCTGAAATAGCGAGCCTGCGGAAAGCATTGGAATGCCGTGAGCGTGACCCTCTAGAAACAAACGCCAAGGTAGCTCAGTTGCAGCATGAACTGGCCGATGTTTGCGCCAGAGTTCACTGTCTAGAATTCCTCCAACGCGCGCCCGATCACCGCCCGGACTGAAAACTGGCAGTGTTTGTTGTTATCATGAGACGGCGATACCGTTAGACAGTGCCGATTGCCATATAGCCGTCGTTCTAACAAACGTTTAAACTAGCAGGCCGGCGTGTTCTAGCGACGACAGCCACAGGCCAATCAAACAACAGTCGCCTTTTCTTTCTTAAGGATTTAACCTCCAAAATGCATGTTTTAGTCGACACAGGAGCGGAGGTTATTGCCATCTCGCATTCAGTAATGGATGAGCGATCAGAATCTGGCACTACTCTCTGGGCTGCAAACGGTACACCCATTAGAACCTTCGGTCGTCGGTTGTTGAATTTAAACTTCGGTCTTAGACGCAATTTCCCCTGGGTTTTCCTTGTGGCCTATATTCCTTTCCATATCGTTGGTATCGACTTCCTGTGACATTTCGATTAGCTGGTCGACGCACGTCGATCGCGTCTGGTCGATACCTCGACAAAACTAAACGTTTGGGGCAAGCCGTCGCACGCGGCTGTGATCAGTCCCATGCTAGCCAGTCCCCTAGTTTGCGAGCCTTACGGGAATCTTTTATCCGAATTTCCTCAACTGATCCGCCCCGCTAACGAACTACTGGCCGTGACAACCGACGTCAAGCATCACATTGTCACACGAGGGCCGCCAGTTCGAAGTCGTCCACGCCGCTTAGCTTCCAAAAAGCTCAAAGTTACCCGGGCGGAATTTCAGCATATGCTCCAACTCGGCATTATCCGTCCGTCAAATAGTCCGTGGGCTTCGCCATTGCACATGGTGCCTAAAAAGACTGACAACGACTGGCGCCCGTGCGGCGACTATCGAGCGTTGAACAACGCAATCACCCTCGATAGGTATCCAATTCCCCACATTCAGGACTTGATGGCGAACCTGTCGGGGAAACAGATGTTCACAAAAATCGACCTAGTGCGCGCTTACAACCAGATTCCCGTAGCCCCCGAATACGTCCCGAAGACAGCAGTCATAACACCGTTTGTACTTTTCGAATTCCCACGCATGCCGTCTGGTCTAGGCAGCGCCGATCAGACTTTCCAATGTTTTATTCACGACGTGTGTCGTGGACTAGACGGTGTTTATCCGTACTTACATGATATCTTGGTGGCTAGCTTATCGCAGATGGAACATTGCCTACACTTGCGTTCATCATTCATCCGATTGTCGCATCTTGGTGTGACCACACACCTAGCTAAGTGCTCTTCCTGAGCGTCCCTTGTAGTCTTCCCAGGTCACAGTATATCCGCGAGCGAAATCGAACCTCTCCTCGACAAAGTACAGACAATAATGGACTACCCGGAGCCCACATCATTCAAACAACATCGCCGTTTCGATGGTTTAGTGAAAATTTACCGTCGTTTCATCCCTAACTGTGCCCGTCTAATGCAACTGCTCACCGGCCTACTCAGAGGTGAGACACGTTCATTCTTATTCCTAACGGCCGCAAAAATGACCTTTATTAATTTAAAACGGTCTGTCGCCAATATGACATCGCTGTCACAACATCATCCGTCTTCTCCCTTGGCACTAAGCGTGGATGCATCAGACGTGGCTGTAGGGGCGGTTATGCTGCAGCAACTCGGTGCCCACTACCTTTTTCTCCAAACGGTTACAACCAACTGAGTCGCGGTATAGTGCTTTTGGGAAGGAGCTGTTAGCGGTATATCTCGGCATTCACCATTTTCGACATGTCTTTGAAGGCAGGAACTTTATCGTATTCACAGACTGTAAGCCGCTAACCCACGCGTTACGCTCGACAACGGACAGCTCTTCCCTCAGAGAGACCAGACACCTGGATTATATCGCGCAGTTCACGACTGATATTCGTCATATTTCAGGTATTGTGCACCCAGTCGCCGATGCTCTCTCGCGCATTAATGCTACACTGAGCATGACAGAAAGCTCAGTAGAGCTGGCGGCAATCACAGCCGCACAGGACAACGACCCGGAGATAGAACAACTCCTCCGGCCCAATTCCCATGAATTCCTCTGGAGGCATGATTATTTGTGACACTTTACAAGGCATCTCTCGTCCGGTTATTCCATTGGCCTGCCGCCGCCGAATTTTCGATACGTTGCACATGTCTCACCCTGGCATATGTTCAGCAGTCATATTGGTCACGCGGCGCTTCGTCTGGCGTGACGTCAATCGCGACGTTCGCACATGGACGGAAGCGTGCATACACTGCCAACGGTCTAAGATCCATCGTCACACGCGTACCCCAGTGGGAAGATTTACAGCCTCCGATGAACGTTTCTATCACGTGCATGTCGACCTGGTCTGACCCCTGCCACCCACGGATGGGTATACTTACATCCTGACGTGCGTATACAGGTTTACACGTTGGCCAGAGGCTATACCAATTCCAAATTGCTCGTCGGAAACCGTCGCACGGGCATTCTTGGAGCGCTGGGTCGCTCAGTTTGGTTGCCCTGCTTCAGTGACTACTGATCGCGGGTCACACATTGACTTGGCCTTCACTTCACTCCTCAACGCACTAGGCTGAAGTAGAATCTGCACAACAGCTTACCACTTGGCAGCCAACGGGTTGGTTGGGCGTTTTCATCGGCAATTGAATAGTCCAATATCCGCTAGCAACAACCCCTCATGGCACGAGGTCTTGCCACTAGTCCTGTTAGGTATTCGTAACACGCTGAAGGCGGACCTGCATACCATCCCCGACCAGTTAGCCTATGGGTGCTCCCTACGTTTATCCGGCAAGTTGGTTGCCCCACACGCAACGGGACCTATTAACTTCGCGGATTACGGCGAGCGGTTAGCCCAACACATGAAGCGACTCCAACCACTTCCGCCGAGAGAACAGACGACGCCAGCATACGTACACCTTCGTCTGTCAACTTGTTCTCACGTTTTAATTTGTGCGGTTACTCCTCGACCATCTTTGAACCCGCCATATACCGGACCGTTTCGAGTGCTCGCACGCTATGCTAAGACTTTCGTGTTTGAACGCAATCGATGGACTGAAGCCAGCGTTTACACAGGTACCCGATAAGGAAACTGATCCGCGATCAGCAACGCCCTCCTCGGTGGGCACATTTAGTGTTGGTACATAATCGGTTTCAGTTGCGACTCCACCTGTCTCGAAGGAGCCAAGCCCCCAGAACATGCGCGGGCAAGATTTGCGGAGGCCAGTGCGATTCACAGGTTACGTGGACGTCCGCCGTATCTGATTTTCGTTGTCACACTTCCTGACCAAGTTGAGTTTAGATGGCCTGACCTACAACAGACTGTCGAAGGGACGTTTTCTTTCGGAAATCAAAAGAAAGCCTTATCTTGTCGGACGCCATGGAATCAGAAAGTCCGGTGTGGTTTTAGTTTTCAGTTTATGAGCACTGTACAATCTAGATACCTGGAATTAACCATCCATCATATACATGGAGCACTGAGGACGTACATTGCGAGAAGCTGGAAAGGTCGAATTCCTGTGAAGATCGCTTACGATGAACGTGAACGAGGCTATGGCTTTACTAGGCCGACCAGAACGTGTCTGTTCCCAATTCCCCTTCTACCTACAATTATCAACGTGTCCAACCGTGCCCTCCCAACCGATTTCAATTGCTTACCTTCCGCCTTTCCACCGGAAGTGGACGCGATCTGTGCGGCAACAGTAAGTTGGACCAATCATGCTCGAGTCAACGGTTCCAGTTAACTAGAAAACTCCGATATTATCGAAGTCAACACTACAGTTGTCTTCTAGCGGGAGAGCTCTGTATCGACCCCATTTGTTTATTGTCAACTGCGTTGAAGTTACAGTTAGCACTTGTACTCTTTCTCCCCCACATTTTGTATGCGCTTGAACGTTTGTTTGAACGAGTATGGTTACCGGCATATCGCCTGCGCACTCGAACGTTTCTGCTCCGGCGTCTGCTCGCATGACGTTTTGCTGTACTTACGTTTCATCTTGCTCTTTGCTCGCTCTCGTCGATTTCACGTGTCGGCAATACATTTCTTGTCTACTCGTTGCGTTGTTCGTAAACGACCGACCATAGCTCGTCTGAACTCTACATAAGGCAGTATCCAACCACTTGGTGACTAACGCAGGGATACTCATTGCTGAAATGATGGACTTCATAATTCCCTGAGGATATTTGTTAAGAACGTAATTGGTGAAAAGTAACTAACAAAGTATACTTTGAAAAATTATCTAGGGGTGTGCGTGGTAAAATGCACGACTTATGAGCAGCATGTCTAAATGCAACTTATTACATGCACCCGATTGCACTTTGCAGTGCCAGAAGTGCTAGCCAGACGCATATCCTGTGCCTGGCCGCCATATCTTGACGTCCATATTTACGTACATAACTGGTGATTACAGTGTCGTAAAACAGTTTTAGCAGAATGCATTCCCTATCATAGTTAATCTAACTTCTTATCTTGTAAAACAGTACCTATAAGTAGTGATTATGAAGAAGTTGCTCAGTTGTGTCAAACTTCTGTGGGGAATTGAGCTGAAATGTTCGGTCGTCCTCCATCGACATATAAAAAATGTGGAATGATTTGAAAAGAATAAAGGACGGAAATTATCGGGAGGAAGTGAAATCTGCCGTTAGACGGCGATAAAATGAGAAATCACTGGGTACCGGGTGATATTCCCATGGTATCGCCCGGGAATTTGGAAATAATTGATTTTCATTACAGAGCATCAGGAGAGTTAAGAAGATTTGTTTTGGTCGACCGTAAATCGGTTTTTCTTCCATTTGGCGCCGAGATCGAAATTGACGATGGTAGGTGTTGTGACAGTATGAATGTGGTATCTTGTGAAGGATTTTTTCACGTGTGATTAATATTTGACTGATGGTATCCTATATTCCATTTTAGGTTATGGATTATTTTCAGGGCTTCGAAGATGTCTTTGAGGGTCGCGAATTTGTTAGCTTCGGTGAGTTCAGAAGTTGCTTAGATAGGTACATGAGGGATTACAGTGTTCTGTACGTGCTTGAGTCAAGCAAGAAATCAGGCAGTGGACGCTCAAAATATGACCACTTGAGTGTGATTGCCGTTGAGTTTAAATGGTAGATGGCGTTTCGCTGTATAAAATACAAGTGACGTAAGAGCGAAAGCCGTGGATTACGACATGTTTAGCGAGTTGAGTTCACATACTTCCCGTTGCACAGTTTCCATGATACATGCCGTTAATCACGCTTTAACGTGGTTAGGAGAAATACCAGGTTGGTTGTTAGCTCTTTCACACAGGAGCGCAACCACGACATAACTGCCTTGCTGTACGATGCACATCCAAGAACTCGTCGGCTCTTAGACAGTGAAGTGAACGACTCAAGACATATTTTGGAGTAAAACACGCCAACCGCTGAGTCGAAGCAGTATGCTGCGGATGCTCATGGGAAGTGTACAACTACCATGGATATTTGCAACATCCGCCATCGGTTAAAATCACCAGTGATAAGTAAGTGGGTGAGTGTGCACTAATGTAGCAGAAAATCTGCCACAAATCCTGCATAATATAGAGAAAAACGGCGTGCTGCGTGCCATCAGAGACGACAATAATAGGTACACGCACATATTTATCGCACGCAGTGAGCAAGTGCAGTTATTCAGACGGTTCCCTGGTGTGGTAAACGTCGATGCTACTCATGAGACCAACTGCCACAAGTAGGTCCCCTATCACTCCACATTCGCCGCTGTATTCTGAAGCTTTATCAGCTCCTGGTTACAGACGGCATGGGTCATGGACGACCCGTTATGTACGCCTATGTACGAAGTGAGAAATACGCGTCCCTGCGTTGTTTGTTCGAAACATTCCGGGACGTGATAGGGGAACACATACGTGTCAGAACTTCTGTGGTGGATAAAATGGCGGCCACAATGCGGGTAACACGAGTGGTCTTTGAGTGCGACGTAGTGTTGTGGTACTTCCATGTTCGGGATGCTGTGAGGAAACATGTAAGTTGATGTAATAAACCCTATAATCACCATTCAGACGAATTCCTTCAAAAGCCGATATGTGTTTCATCGCACGGCTACTTGCAGTAACTCTGATGAGTGAGTGGTCGCCTTTGTCTAGTCATTTTGAAGGTTTAACCGCCCAGCGAACATATGGCCGACTTCTAGGTGTTGGAAAACGTCTGGCCAGCTGTCGGCCACACAGTATGCGAATCAGAATGGAATAAAGAGTCACGATCGACATGCTCATATCCTTTGTTAAACGCATTTGAGAAAAATTCTCAAGTATATTCTCATGTTGTAACCATATCATTGCTTGGAATCGCGATTATCGCCATTTTGTGTACGTTTGTTTTAACGGATATCTCCGACAGACGCGCGTTCGCAGTTACAATGGTCTCGTGCACGGTGAGCGCGGTTGTGTTATGTCTCTTGTACTCTGTCGTCACTTACAGTTTTGTTAAAAGTCTTGTGAGCGTGTTGTTTGTATTGCATGTTTTCCGCTTGGTTAAAGTAGGCTTATTAGCGATCATTCACTTACACTTATAACACGGGAACTGCGGGGGTTGTTTTTACTAGTTGTAACAATTGAAATGATTGCAGTGAAAGGATGGTACGGCAGATGGACTATTAACAGGCGTATCAGACGTGAAGTGAATAAGGTACGCGCGCTGAGCGAGAAGTATGCATCGTGTTGGGTTAAAGAAAAGAACATAAGACCGACGACCTTAGTGCAGCCTGCAGGTCGAACATTGCATAATTTATTATACTTGGGCCCCGCGGTTATGCGTCTATTCCTCCCCCACCCCAGGTATGGGAATTTCTTAAACCTATTTCTTTCCATTTATATACTTCACCATCCGAGTTGGTGTCACTCCCTAATTGACTGTGCCCGTTTCTGATCTTCAAATTTGTCTTCCAGTTTGCTCACTTGTATAAGGGCGGTCAAGTGGTTTATAATGTGCACTGTCTCACCTACTTGTGCGATGACGTGCAGCGGTTTGGACCACTGCATCGGTATTGGTCAATTTACTTCGAGAGCTTCATTAGCAGCGTCTTGCGTTTGGTGAAAGGAATGAAGGAGCCGGCTACCCATGTGCACAATCGCGTATGTTAATATTCTATGCTCACCCACGTATAGTGCACCGGTGCACCGACGGAAGACACCAACCTACGTAACCCTATGAAATGCAACCGTAACATGTTCATTATTCGCTGTAAGTTCTACATTTCTCGTGTGCCTTCGGACAGTTGTGTCATGATATACAACAAGCCGTACTGTGTTCACCAAAGGCAGAAGGACGTCATTTTCTCTAAGCCCTTCGTACGAGTGCGTGATTTATGCTCCCATGCTTTCCCCTCATCGGACCTTTGCATTTATCGGGCCTCCGGAATATCCACCGCCTTAAAGATAAAGTCCTTGTACTCATGTGCAAATTTGTCCTAATCCCCGATGATGACGAATTGGACATCATTCCCCTCTTGCACACGTTCCAGTAAACTGTGTACGTTTAAATTGCAGATGTATCACGTTGTTGAGTTTTTGAAAACAAGGGAGGTTGCGATTGTCAGCCATGTTCGGCTGCTGGGGAACGCCATGGCAGCTTGATCAACAATGATACAGTCGGAGGCCATGAAATATTCACTAACCCACATATTGCCACCTGTGGGTAAATTTGAGTTACATGAAGTTTGCATTTTGAAGAACACCGGTAAGTTCAATTACCTCGTTTCATTGTGGTGAAAGAGAACTATCAGAAGGCACGATTATACGAGCGGAGGGCTGAACGTGAATCGGAATTTACTTCCACGGATGCCACATACGCTGCCTTGCCAGCATAAAAGAAGAGAAACAAGTGAGTGTTCTGTTTGCCTTCACTTACTTTTATATGGGAACGCATCCTGTCGTCCTCTGACAGTCACGTTTCACGAAGCGCGCCTCTTCCAGTGATACATGTCAGGAAATTGTTATCATACCCACCTGAAACAACTAAACGTGGTCAACAGGTTGGCAATGTAGGGCACACGGCGCGCAGAGTTATCAGGGATACGATTTTGCAGGTAATGTACCGTCATATTGCTCCTGCCAGTGGGTCAGCAACAGAAACCGTGGACCTGGACGAGTGAAGACAAGAAAGCCTTAGCTATCATGTACACAATATATTTATGTTTCCTACATTGTTGTTCTTGCTCTTGTTACGATGCACCAGTGACTGACGCGTGTTCTCCATTTGACGCGGTTCGCACGAGGAATAAGAAGGTTTGGTCCGATAAATTACAGGGTTTAGGGTATGGTAACCTGGGTGCGTTATATACAGGGGTTTCATTCGTTAGGCGTAGGCTGGATTGGCAAGCAGGAACATCGTTGCAAGGCTCGTTTTACGTAATGTTATCTGGAGAAGCGGAGCTCGCAATTTTTTTGGCCGACTGCCTGTCTGGCCAGGCCGGAGTCGGTACGACTCCGGTGTGTGGTGCAAGCCGACTCTAGTACGACTCGTGGCCAGACCAGGACCGACTCCGGGCCGACTGCGATTTGTTTGTTGGGTGGGATGTTGCAATAATCCGGCAAACAGACTCCGGCTTTATGAACTGCCTATTGTGCAGTTGGCTATATATAGAGCCGAAGTGGGTCATTCATGCACAGTCGGATGTACACATAGTGTAGCGACTATAATAAATGATATTTCGATAGTCGCATTCATCTGTACATTTTCTATGATTTTGATATTGTACCTACTTTTGTTTTAGTCAAGCTACCCATTTTGTAACATCCGTCCCGGGGCTAACACAACTCGCTCCGTGCCTCGCTAGCTTGACGCGCCTCNATTACAGTGTCGTAAAACAGTTTTAGCAGAATGCATTCCCTATCATAGTTAATCTAACTTCTTATCTTGTAAAACAGTACCTATAAGTAGTGATTATGAAGAAGTTGCTCAGTTGTGTCAAACTTCTGTGGGGAATTGAGCTGAAATGTTCGGTCGTCCTCCATCGACATATAAAAAATGTGGAATGATTTGAAAAGAATAAAGGACGGAAATTATCGGGAGGAAGTGAAATCTGCCGTTAGACGGCGATAAAATGAGAAATCACTGGGTACCGGGTGATATTCCCATGGTATCGCCCGGGAATTTGGAAATAATTGATTTTCATTACAGAGCATCAGGAGAGTTAAGAAGATTTGTTTTGGTCGACCGTAAATCGGTTTTTCTTCCATTTGGCGCCGAGATCGAAATTGACGATGGTAGGTGTTGTGACAGTATGAATGTGGTATCTTGTGAAGGATTTTTTCACGTGTGATTAATATTTGACTGATGGTATCCTATATTCCATTTTAGGTTATGGATTATTTTCAGGGCTTCGAAGATGTCTTTGAGGGTCGCGAATTTGTTAGCTTCGGTGAGTTCAGAAGTTGCTTAGATAGGTACATGAGGGATTACAGTGTTCTGTACGTGCTTGAGTCAAGCAAGAAATCAGGCAGTGGACGCTCAAAATATGACCACTTGAGTGTGATTGCCGTTGAGTTTAAATGGTAGATGGCGTTTCGCTGTATAAAATACAAGTGACGTAAGAGCGAAAGCCGTGGATTACGACATGTTTAGCGAGTTGAGTTCACATACTTCCCGTTGCACAGTTTCCATGATACATGCCGTTAATCACGCTTTAACGTGGTTAGGAGAAATACCAGGTTGGTTGTTAGCTCTTTCACACAGGAGCGCAACCACGACATAACTGCCTTGCTGTACGATGCACATCCAAGAACTCGTCGGCTCTTAGACAGTGAAGTGAACGACTCAAGACATATTTTGGAGTAAAACACGCCAACCGCTGAGTCGAAGCAGTATGCTGCGGATGCTCATGGGAAGTGTACAACTACCATGGATATTTGCAACATCCGCCATCGGTTAAAATCACCAGTGATAAGTAAGTGGGTGAGTGTGCACTAATGTAGCAGAAAATCTGCCACAAATCCTGCATAATATAGAGAAAAACGGCGTGCTGCGTGCCATCAGAGACGACAATAATAGGTACACGCACATATTTATCGCACGCAGTGAGCAAGTGCAGTTATTCAGACGGTTCCCTGGTGTGGTAAACGTCGATGCTACTCATGAGACCAACTGCCACAAGTAGGTCCCCTATCACTCCACATTCGCCGCTGTATTCTGAAGCTTTATCAGCTCCTGGTTACAGACGGCATGGGTCATGGACGACCCGTTATGTACGCCTATGTACGAAGTGAGAAATACGCGTCCCTGCGTTGTTTGTTCGAAACATTCCGGGACGTGATAGGGGAACACATACGTGTCAGAACTTCTGTGGTGGATAAAATGGCGGCCACAATGCGGGTAACACGAGTGGTCTTTGAGTGCGACGTAGTGTTGTGGTACTTCCATGTTCGGGATGCTGTGAGGAAACATGTAAGTTGATGTAATAAACCCTATAATCACCATTCAGACGAATTCCTTCAAAAGCCGATATGTGTTTCATCGCACGGCTACTTGCAGTAACTCTGATGAGTGAGTGGTCGCCTTTGTATAGTCATTTTGAAGGTTCAACCGGGATGTTGCAATAATCCGGCGGACAGACTCCGGCTTCATGAACTGACTTTTGTGCAATTGGCTATATATAAAGCCAAAGTGGGCCATCCATTCACAGTCGGATGTACATATACGCTCACCGTCGAGCATAGACGTCTGTGTGTCCAATCATATATTGAATCGTTCGCTAACGATGCAAGTCCACACCGAGTTACGCGTAATCTGTTGATTCAGTAAATGCCTCTCAATATTCAAAGACAGAGTTAATCTATCTTCGAAACGGTTAACGAGAAGGCGCTCGTAATAACTGGATGTAATAGGGCACTAACTGAGCCAATGTACGAGAAAATTGTCTCTCACCTCGAATATGAAAATCCTCAGAAATCAAAGAAAGTGCCCGCACAACAAATTAACAACCAGGCACCGATCAAAAATGGTGGACGATAAAACGGGTTGAGCTCACTTAAACGAAAAGGTCATTGGTTTGGTCAGAGCAAAACGACTGTTCATGCATAGAGAAACGATGGGAATCCTAAGTTACTCAAGGAGAAATATGGAAGAAAAATGTCCAATTTCGGCACTTGGAAGTTTACCGTGCTCGGACTAAATAGGGGTAAGGGAAACGGTCGAAGTAGGTTGTGTAAGAACAAGGAGGAGTAATGTATCGCATTTGGGGAAGAGAGTAGAGCGTAGGGCCATCTGTCAACATCAAGCCAACCTCAGCAATCTCAAAATAACGCAAAAACCTTGACAAAATCAACGCATGTGTTGTGGCGTTGTGACTGTAGGGTGCACGTAGAATGACCGTCGAACGGGTCACTCCGAAGTGCTTTATGTGGTACAATGCTTTATTCATCGCTAAACCTCTCTAATTTTCTGAAAACTCACGAAACTCCATCTTCTAAGTGGTCATGTGACTGCACAAACTTACCGATTACTTTGTTACCTTGTCGCCAAAGCAGCTTACACCCGACTTTCGCCCGCATTATGTTTAGAATTCATCAGCTGCAGCCTTATCTACCTACCCACGGCGCCTCCAAATTTCAGTGGTTTCTAGTTACACGTAGAGATGATCATAAACGCTCTAACTTATCAACTATCGACACCTATTTCAGGGAACATCGAACGCAAAGGTTTAGGAAAAATGATCTACAACTTCCGCGGTGCGTGATTATTATCCATCCGTTGCCAATCCCTTCTATCTACCAGATCACGGTACTTCAATTATCTCGTGAACCTATTTCGCTATTAAATTAGCGTAATTTCTTGGCGTCCTCGATGAAAATAATTTATGCATTGAAACAAAAAAATTCCCGCAGCACAATAGCCACATTCCATACTTTTCTAAATGTCCGGTCCACGACCACTCACATGATATTCCAAACACACGTATAACGGTATACCAACGACAGCATTCACTTCCTGCGGATAGCTTTCAGCCGTATAACTGCAACAGTAAAGATGTCAGTGAAACTGTGCGCATAATCACTTTTTTCTCTTTCTCTCTTAGGTTTTGCTGCGACCATGCACCTGGACGATGCACCACAGAAGCGAGTAATGGGTGATTGTAGGACACTTGTTTTTTGCTTGGTTGTACACCACACAACACGACAAGCTGTCATGTACTCACTTTTGCATGTTTTGCTGAATAACCCCTTTCCACGAATTTTGGCGCCCTTGATAAAAATATTTTGCGCATTGAAACACAAAATCTTCTCAAAGCACAATGGCCATATTCCATACTTTTCTAAATGTCCGGTACACGACCACTCACATGATATTCCAAACCCACATATTAACGATATACCAACGTCAGCATTTACTTCCTGTGGATAAATTTCGGCGAGGGCTAATTTTCTACACGTTTACTTGTTGATAGCTTGTTAAGCGTCCCACAGAAGAGGAAAGACAATGACCACTTCAGCGTTAGATCAGTGTTTGTCCCAATGTCAACATCGTGCGCCCAATGCACTGGCCACATGTCAAGCCAGGGCGGAGAGAACACAAACCGCTCTGGGCCAGCCACAATAAAGATCAACGTGTGTACGGCCGATAAGGTTGTCCGCCCATAACGTGAATGTTATCCCCTTCAGCCGGTGTGTAACAGTGTCCATATTCGCTGCAGGTTAAATGAAATTCTGAGTTCTTGTAGTGATGACCTTGAATCTTCTTCAAACTTTTAAACTTTTTGTCTGCATCGGCTCAATCGCTGAAATTTTTCCGACGCCTGAAATCACAACAGAACAGATACAGAACCAGAATTTCTAGTAACGCATCGTAAAATCTTGCTGTAGGTTGAATTGTACATACTGTAATGAACCTGCTTGTGATGAGAAGAACCGTCGTGTAAATCGAGTAGGCGGTAGACACAGGCACCGATAATGTTTAGTCCCTTCTCACGGGAACGGTCGAAATTTGCAGTTAGAAATGGAAACCGCCTTTAGTGGAGCGCAGATCAAGCAAGTTACCTGAACAGCTTAGCTGGTCTCTCTCCCGGTATCGTACCAGCTGCATTTCATTGTTTTATCGAATGACTATCAGAACCGTGGCTAATCCCAACAATGCGGTCGCTTTTGAATGTGTTGCGGCATCTCCAAAAGTACTTATTCTGCGATATACCTTTAATTGAGGATGCCAAGGTGCACTCAGCAGACGCCGGCAAAACAACCAGCTCAGCGCATCTTCTAACTTTTGCCGTGAAATATCTCCTGCTATCGGCAGTCAATGCAAAATGGGCTCCTTCCTGGTTAAAAGTCGTCCGAAATATCGTAATTATGAAATCAATACACGATGAAGTCACGACGTACGCCTGCAGCCAACTCAAGTAAAAAACATGTGTAACCAATGTATAACAACTGTTCGGAAACAAACCATAATAGTACACAATCAAGTGCTGCCACACTGCACAGGATACTGACACTCTACGGTAACATCAAATATCTTATGTGTGGACAACAAACACAGTCACGTTTCGGGGGAGATGAAAGTGGAATAGCCCATGCGGAGGACTGCACGGAAATCGGTTTCCTTCTTGCAGTTAGTGTAAAGGGGGACTGAAGGAGATCAAGTGAGATTTTTTGACGCCTCAAGAGAATGGGTCTAACGGATTTACCGTGTCTATAGACAATATGGAATCAACGGGAATATTACGCTGGGTAATAAAATCGAACGCTTATTGGTCTATGATAATTGTGTGACCATCGAAGTGCAAAAAGAACTTGTAAACACTCCGGCAAATTATACAAGTTCTCAGGATCCGACTAACAGTGGGATATCTTAGTTATTGTCGGAAATAATACAACCAACCACTTCAGTATGACCATCCAATGGTTGTCGGAACAGAAACTCACTGTCAGCAACCCTCTACAGAATACCCATCTAAACCCGGAATTGCAAGTGACCGGCCATTTTGAACGCGCGCTCACAAACTAATGGTCATATTCTGTGACTGAACAAAACTTAGCCAGCGGCAATTGGGCTTCAGATATGTAATGTGAGTCCTCCGCATTTTTATAGTTCTTAAAATTACAATCTGTGACGTTGAAACTGCTTCACTAGTGAAATTGTTGAGTGTCTTACGTATGACACTCGAAAGATTGTCGACCGTCTTAGTGTGCTACTAGGGTAACCAGTTAGACTAGCACATCGCCGGAAGCCTTTGAATTCCGTGAAACTAGTTCACCAGCTTCGGTCTCACAAGCATCGACGGACGTTGCTAACGGAATCGTCAAATTTTTTACACGCTCGAGACCACTAATGGATGAGCCAGAATAAATAACAAAAAGCGGACACGTATAATCAGCGGATTGCGCATCTGTGAGTGGAAGTTTACAGTTGGCAAAAATGAGCCGTATGTGCCCCGTAATAGCTTTGAAAAATACCGTAGGACTTCAGTACGACAAAAGGTTTAGAGCACGGCAAACATCGACCGAACTGGAAGATTCATTACTGCCAGAGGAAGGTTTAGAACAGCCGTCAAAAATGGTCATCATTTGACGCCCAAAATTAGTAGAATAAATAGAATTAACAGTAAAGACAAAGATTAGAAACCCAGACGATATACTCAGCACTTCTGAAGAAGTAAGGACCAGATGCGTCTTTGAGTTGCTACAGACAGTTTCAACGTGGCCTGTCCCACCACATTTGTGGCACATGGAAGTCCAAAACCAGCATGTAGATCAGTTATTCAGGTGCTGGACAGCGTTTGGACTAGGACGACGTGGTTTAAATGCTAAAGTCTTTTGGCAGGTTATCTCTTCAAACGGCCGCTGCTGTTGGTATGTTTGTTTCCCAGCCTTATTAGTAATGTACAACACAGCTAGTTTCCAGTCCGCCATAGAATTAAAAGCTTGAAATTGTTCAGGAAGGATTGTTGCTGACTGGAAGAATAACTCGCCTAGAGGTAGTAGCTGATGCTGGTGCTACGGATATTGATTCCTGCAATTGACAGATTTCATCTAAACTCGTAGTCGATCACCGAAGTTGCAGAATGCCCTTCGAGTGTGAAGCTGAGAGACAAATGAACGGATATTTTGGTTTTCCTCTGCGATCAAATTATGTCAATTCGTTCCATCCGCAGCTTTAAATTAACAGGTTGAACATTCTTATGTAGTGGATGAGAAAAAGAGCTCGGCAAGATTGAATTAGAACAGTGGCGAACTACCGGATTTTGAGTCAGAATTAAAGAAACTTCGCCGATAATCGTAGAACATGCGATGCTTTCTTCTCTTTCATTTTTTCACATGTGATTCACCAAATCCGGAAACGTTTCAAACAGTCTTCGGAAAACCGCGTAATTCACTACATATTTGGATTTTCCAAAGTGCCAAAAAGCGATCAATGTGGCGTCAGTGCTCGTTTCCAGGTCTGACGGTTTCAAATACACAATAGTAGTCGTGAATGCACTTGGTTAAAGCCCGGAACGATTTACTACGCAATATTGGTAACACGGCGAGTGTACCAACAAAATTGTAATGTAATCAAAATTATGTACCGCGCCGGTATTCGTGAAGTTAAATAAGAATAACACAACGTTCAGTAACCAGTTACCTCCTGTATAGTTGTGTCAAGCGGCCATGTGCAAAAAATCGACTTGCGAGTTCGGATTAACCTGGCTTTGGTTCGTTTGCAATGCCCCTAATTCTCCAGAAAGACAGTTTCTTGTTTGGTGAATATTGGCAGACAGTGGATTTAAGTATATGAAAAAGATTAATAAGAGAATTGGTTACCTCCTTTCACTGGGAAATATCTTCTGCATGGCTCTGTAGTCAGGTCTAATTAAGCAGGCGGACATCAGCCAGTTTTGCGTGAGGTGTTCAGGTACAAAGATAACTCCTCGACAAGTGGGCTGCGGGAAGACTTCGGTGCCAGTGCAGGCCTGATAAATGTATCATTGAGGACCTCCGATGCAGAAGGTGTTTGGTGTGCGCCAGTGAAGATGCAAAACGTGAATACCACGTACCATTCTCTGAGATAACGGCAACCTTGGGACAAAATCTACTTGCCTTTGCTCTGAAACTCACCCAGTTTGTTTCATATTCTAGTCGTCTTGTGCACTATCTTCTGTGTCAAAAATCGAAATAATAGGATATTGGTTATGGAAGTTAAATGAAAGTTTTGCTTGCGACCGCAGGTAGTTTCGCTACCGATCACAAATTCTGACGAACTTCCTCAAACAGATAGGTGAAATGATATTAAAATACAGCTTTAAATTTCGTGGGTAGGAGTCTAGTCGCTCTGGGATATATGGAACAACATCCTGCAGAGAGGTCCCGAAGTCATTTTACCCGACTTAACTCTTCCTCTGGTGTTCCAAAATAGTGCTCACTTCCACTTCATGCTCGTTGCTTTTCAGGATAACAACACTAGAGGCTCCATGCAACTATTGAAACAACGAAACTCCGTTTCTCTGACACCGTGCACCCCCACAATCCTCTTATTTCATACAGTGATGTTGGCGAACACGAACTAGTAAAACTTGGTTGGAGAAAACCATTACATTTGTCGGAGCAAGTACATATTGCCAGAATGAGTGGAATACAGTCCATTACTCCAGTCAGAACGGTGCATGGGCTCTCTACTTGAATAACTAGAACATCTCGTTTCTCATGCGTGGAAGTCATTTGATTCGGTTTTAAATAGTTAGCCCGAAGGCAAGTGGACAGTAGGGTTGTGGATAGTCCATTCGATCTAAAGTTATCCAACATTTTCTTGGGAATAGTTATACCGTGCTGCCGCACAGAATGTTAGCAGACTTGGTGAATCACTCGTGTGTGTGGGCAACGGCCAACTTTATTATCGCTGTCTTCTATCAACATGATTCACCCTATTGGTCTAATGTTGCAAATCTTAATAAAGTCCTCAACTTATACGCTGATTTCAATCTCACAGCTGATAGCCTGAACATCGATGAGCCTCTTGCATGTAGGATTCAGTCAAGACTCTGATTCGCCATCATAAACCATCATTAAAGGTTGTCACGCTTTTAAGATCACCGCTGAATGCGCATCCTCACATTGCATATCAAACACGGAATCGACAGGCTCTTCACGTTTTTCGTAAGAGTAACTGTCACACTCTCATTCCGGGTCAAAGGTATGAGGTCCATCTGTGCACCTTCCGAGTCCGGAGCAGACATCTAAATTCCCTATCCTCATGGTTACTAATAACAAGTTCAGACTGATGGCCCAAAAGACAGTATCAATAACAGCACGGCTCTCCTGACCAGTGTAACTTCAAGTAACCTTGTCAAGTTCCACCAGTGTGGCAGATTGGACGCTCAAACGGATACAAACTTCATAGGCACTTTTCACCGCGTAGAAGTTTACTGCCTCAACTGCATAAGGTTTGAGGTGCCAATGAGCAATGTGATATGGTGTGTTTCGAATCACCCAAAGCAGTCACATTTTAAATTTCAGCAGTATTCTATGGCTGACCGATCAGTTCCATGTGCAAACTATGGCTTGAAATGATGACACCAAGCAGTTGAAGCGTCAGCTGCTCCAAACTCAGCACATAACTCAAGAAGTTGAGCACAGTTGCACATTCAGCATTAATGCGGAACAGAGCTTCCGTTGAAGAGAAGACGCAGAATAGAAAGTAACATTTCCTCCTGTATTCCTATTGGGATGCAATCAGCAGTATGCCTTACAGGCAGTAGATACGGTAGGGTAAAGATGCGACCTAGAAGTGCATATGGTATTGTCACATTTGAAAGTGGTGACTTCATTTTCAAGTGTGTGGTCGAATGAGCCGCTGGGCATTGAAGGCGCGACCAATCAGAACGCAGCTTGAATCTTAGTAGGTATGTGGGGCACACAGGCGGCGCTTGCCTTATTTTATTTTTGATTCAAGCAGACACTACGCGTCAACGTTCAGTTTAGCTTCACTGACCACTTACCACAGTCTACTTCAGCTTATTTTACCCTACGAATGGACAAACGGAGTGACGATTTTGAGCGCGGATTTATTGTCCATTCTCCCACTATTCTCAACAAATCTCGTGCAAAGATTCTAGAGGCCCTTCTGCTGTAATCGAACTCGTTCAACCAGTAACAAATAACAAACAAGATCAAGCCCAGATTCAATGGAGTCAGAAAAATGACAGGTTGGAATACTGCCGTCTGATTTCCATCCGTGAGCGCTTTCATATATAGCAATAAGTGATTAATCGTTCGGAGAATGTGAATCAGTGCTGAGTTGCTCAGATTGAGTGTCAATATACATGCCCGTTAGTAAAAACCCGAACATCCCGGCACACTCTTACCCCATACTTGTTGGTAGCCTGTGTGTCTCAGTTGTAAACCGCCATGCAAAAGCTGGACATCCTAAAATCGTTCAAAAGAAACTCAAACTTTTCGTCTCATGACTGCATAACAACCTCGAGTCGCAACTCTTCCTTTTCCTCCAAGATAGACCACCCGAAAACCACTCGGTGTCGTCAAACATTTTTCTCATTCTATATACCGTCTGTACATAGATAATAGACATCTAAATTCGGCAATAATCGTACACTAGGAATAGCTTACAATCGATCTCCTTTCGCGTTATTTAATAGCAGCTGTTCGCGTGTGATATATATTTCATCAATCAACACAATGCTATTAACGTCACATAGGAGGTTATGTCAGAATATCACATGTCCCATTGTTCGTCATAGCTCACATAGTTTCACGTTATCCCGTTTATCGCATAATTCCTCTCTCCAATCTTGGTTTCACTGATACATCCCGTGCGAGAAAACATCCCACCCCGCCCGGACTCTTAAAATTTCACAATGGTTGTGCATATCGCGAGCTCCTTGAAATTCTTAGGAAGTTGAGAAAAGATTGACGTCCGATCGAGAGGTCCATGCGTTTCTCGCGAAAGTATATGCGTCCCCACATTGCCCACATCATGAAAAATTTTCTGCACTCTTTTTCGGGACTATCTACATGGAATAATGGCCAAATTCTTCGCCAATACGCCCTCTCCATCCTCCAACCACCGTTTTTTGGCACGACCTTGAGCACCAGGCCAGCGATCACCTTGTGAAGTCCAAATTGATGTAACAAATCAATTATTTTATCGGATCGCGCAGGCCCCAAGCACTATCATTTCACAACTATGAAGCTCGAAGTTTCCTGCCTAGACTTGAATTTTCCCTTCATATAATGTCTGTTTTTGTCTGCTTTGTTGCTCTATTCAAATAGCTGACTCGTTGTACAATTTCCAACTTTGGCGTTCACTTATGTACATGCTAAAAATCATTGCGTTGATCACGCTCTCCTGAGTGCGTTTCTCACAAATGCGTCGAGGAATATACCATTATTATTATTATTATTATTATTATTATTATTATCATTATAGGTCTTCTGACTGTGTCAGTAGCACGGTGTTCACGTTAATGACAGCTGCGGGTTCCACAGAATCAGGACAATCAGGGCATCCGTTGTGAACTGCGTTCACGCCGGATCGATTGATGGACTTAAAAATATGACACAGCATAGTCCTCACTCGCTTGTTTTAAAGGTCCGAGCAGCCGTAACTCTCCGGCTGAGATGTATTTAAGTTGAACAATGTACTACGTAGAACAGACCAAAATGCGAAAAACCGTAATTTCGGCTGGATTCGAACCAGCGATGGAAGCTGGAGAACTGCGTCCAAATTTTAAGCTTCTGGGCCTTTAACTTGACTTCATTGCTCATGTGGTGAAACGCTCGTCACTTTTAGACATAATGATTTTGTCACTAGTTCAAATTCACTCGAACTCCACATTTTTCGCAATTGATCCGCTCTTGAACTGTCGAATCTGCCAAACTACTTATCAGTGATACAATGTATCATTCCTCGATCAGCAGCTGGAATTAACACGACAATCACTCTCTCGCTCTTACGGGCGACTTAATAGCCCGAGTTTCACCCACGAGCAGATATGGTGGCTCCCTCAGATTTGATAACTTGGTCGTATCCAGTGTGACTCCGAATGCTCAGTATTCAACACAGTTTTCTTATAGAAGTGCGGTCGTAATTCCAATCCCAGCCGTCGTAAGGATGAGCACCACTAATGAGTTTTAAAAGCAAGGGAACTAGACTGTAGTGTTTTCGGTTTACTGAGGCCAGCAGGACAGTCCATCTGAATGCGAAAGTTGAAATGAGATACGAACGCATTTCAATACGAAGTTAACCGATTACTGGAACGCTTAACAGTAAACTGGATTACATCTCACTCGGTTCAATTAATTCAAGGAAGTCCTTAATGTTGGGTCACTGATTACAGATAACATGAATTTCATTGCGTCCCATTTCGAAGCGGCAGGGCAACGTGGAAATTACTCGCAGGGAGTTACGACTAAGAGGTTGCACATTTTTGTTTGGCTTTGGTCAGTCTGACACCAATAGCAAAGTGACCAAAACCTCTCATACATAAGAATGTGAACTAGAGCTCGTCACAGTGTTTAGAAAGATGAGTAACTGTTCTAATTAGCGCTGAATAACCATATCTAATGAGAAGCTCGAATCTTATTGAACACTATGCATATTTAACAGATTAAAAAAATTATTGGACGGTTGTAGTCCGCGCTTGATTTCAGACTGTAATACGGAGTTTTGACCCGAAAAGACGAAATAACCCGAATAATTTTTCTTCATTCAGCCCCTACAAAACAGTCGACGAAAAAGAGAAGAAAATACAAACCGAGTGGATATGTGACTTTAACTAGGCTTTTGGTAAGTGATCTTTTTTTGAACTATAGAACAACCTTACGAATGCACACCATGACAAATAAACTAGGAGCAACACAGTGCTTGACTATTCCACAAAAAGAACGGTTATATGAACAAATTCATGGACTGAAACTTGTAAGGTTTCTGGCTGGGACCCCATAATTCGCTGTTCGCCGTCGTGATAAATGATTATTTCGGAAGCGTTCGCATTCAAAAGCGTCCTTCGTGAGACAAACTTCGAAATAAAGCACTAGACTCGAGTTCCGCTCTTGTCAGAGCTCATCATTTGTGGACATCCTTATCGGAGACGACATTTTTACTTCGACCCCCGTGTTAACCAGAACGTTTGTAAATTCACCGTAGGCGTGACCAATTGATCAGGTTCAAACACCCAACCACAATCCTGTGTGAATACCCTCCAGCTTGCCTGATTATTTCGAATGTTAAATAAACAGAATCGTTCTGTTCTATCCAGTTGATAACCTACCGATCAGCCTATGGATAAGATCATTCGGTCATATCTATTGTGGGGTTACTTCCGCTGTCTCTAGAGCTTTCAAATGCACTCGTCACCTTCCTCAGACGGCCAAAATACACGATGGGTGACTATGCGGGTTTTGCCAGCTGTTGGATGCAACATGTTATGTCTGTGGGTGTTTAATCGATTACGTGCGAGCCCTTCCACCACCTATGGCGTTTTGGCGTAAATTCTGGGGGTGATACGGCATCATGTAGTCACACTTCGTCCCCCGGTTTGAACTGGGTTCCATGAACTATTCTGCCAGAATAAGCATTCTGATGACGCTGAGCTGCTTACAGATCTGAACTTGCTAGCTGGTGACCACGTACGAGTTTTGTGCGCGTGTGGCGAATATGTTTCAATATCAGCAGGGGCTCATGGTGATCAGCCGGAAGAAGTGTATCTGATGTTAATCGAAGTTCTCGTCCCGACAACATGGATTGGAGGGTCTAGCCCATAGACGCGTTGACGTTGGCCTGATACGCCAGCAGGCAGCGATGTAATGCAATGTCCCGATGAGATCGTTTCTTTTCGGGTGGTAGGCTGTGGTGTGGGATTCCTTAATGTACAGAACGTGACATTTCTCATGTGAACATGCACGTGAGGCTGGACCCTCTTTGGGGTTGCAGCTAATATGGTGTACCCCAGCATGAAATTCACTCATAAAATATAGTTTTAACAAACGTCAAGGCGTCTGTAGTTGGAGTGGGAATCACCTCGTACTACTTAGTCAGATAGTCAACCATGATTAGCACGTAACGGTTCCCTGTCACTGTTCCTTGTGAGGGTCCGGCAATATCTGCTCCAGTCGTTTCATTTGGAACACTTGCTGTCTTGGACTGAAGTGGTACTCGAGGATGTCGACTCGGCATCTTGAACTGTGCACATTCTGTACACCCCCGATAGTACAATGCCACACGCCGCCTCAGGTGTAGCCACCAGAACCGTCGTCTTGGTGCCTCTTCAGTCTAATTTTGACCGGAATGACCAGGTTCGTCATGCAAACGGTGCAATACAGTCATGACCGCCGATGGGGATGATACAGTTCGTCGAAGGTACGCAAGGCAATCTTGGAAATATGGCGCACTTTATTGCACTACGTGTTTCTGCCAAAGGGTCCACATACAACGGGTTTCTGAGTTGGTTTCCGCGGTCTCCAGCATTTAGCAGCCGCTGGTAGACTGGATGTATGTCTCGGTCCTTGGATGGCATTTTCATCCTCTCTTGCGTCTCCGAAGCGTGTAACGTCACAGCTGAAACGAAGTCAGCTGTACAGGATCAACACTTCCCGTGACATTTATAGTCTCCGTGACATTGTATCGGCATTCACGTGTTGCTTCCCAAGGCGATGTTGACATTCGACGTTGTTATCATGAAAGTACCCCGGTCATCGTGTGATCCGAATTTCTGGATCCCAAATGTTTCGCACACACAGAATTATTGATGGTCTGTAAGCACAAGAAACAAACATCCAGAGAGGCACTACTTGAAGTACCTGACGAGAAATACTTGAGCCAGCATTTGTTCGCTAGTCGTACAATGACGTTATTCCCGTTTTTCGAGGCTTCTGCCAACGTAAGTAATAACAAGTTTCAATCCACTTTGGGTTCACTGAGACAGAAGAGCTCCAATTGCTGTGTCGTTCGCATCAGTATCTAAAGCGAAACAACCTGCATCAGTGGAGATGTTCGGAATCGCCAAAACGGAAGCTTTATGGAGTATTTCTTGTAACTTCTCAGATGACCAAAAATAAGCAGTGACTTTGTTACGGGGGAGTTCGGCGGTAATGCGATTTTCGCAAAACGCACTATGAACCCAGGAAACTACGAATATTCTCGACGGACTTGGATACGGGCCAGAATCGTACACCCTTGATTTTGTCAGGGTCACAACGCAAACCGGCGGAGCAGATGATGTGTTTCAAATATTCACCATCTGGTCAGAAGAATATGCATTTGTTCGGCTTTAATTTTAAATTAACGTCGCCAAATCTTTTCTACGGTTAATTGCACGTTAGTTACCTGTTCTCTAGCAGCACGTTCATACACAACGATGTCGTCTAGGTAGACGACGCACTTGCCTGGTGTCAACTCACGCGCTGTCGTATACATCAATCGCTGGAAGGTGGGGGGCACATCAGTTAATTCAATCGGCATCGCCTGGAATTTGTACACTTCGAAAGGAATAGTAGAGGCAGAATTTCATCGATCGTCCGGGTTTAGCTCTACTTGTCTGTAGCCAAGTGCTAAATCGAAGCTGTTGAGCTCTGCGGGCTTAACAGGAACGCTAAACTTGTCATCGATTCTGAGTGGTGGGAATTAATCCTTTTTCGTAACAGCCCTCAGTTTTCTGTAAACTACACGTGACCGAAGTGTTCCGTCATGTTTTTTCAATAGGAGCTACACCTGTGATTTAAAGGGAAATTTATTTCCGCTAACGCAAAACTCACTAATCTTAGAAGAGAACCAACTGTGCAAAGTCAGGACTTCGGCTGAATTCGAACAACGACAGATACAGCATGCATCAACACGGCAAGCGCATTACCAACTGGGCAACCAGCGCACACCAGTAGCTCAGAAAAATCACATCCGGATTCTCTCACCAACTCGTCCTGTTTTGTCATGGAATCCACCAAATGACCCAGGACACCACGCACCCTGGCAGGAATTCTCGAAGCGTTCACTCTGGAATCCACCAACGCCTCTGCTGAGCATAGAAGTTATGTAGTGAGGACACAGTTGCACCATACTATTCAAACCACCTCTATCCAGTAGTGAGGCAACGGCGTGGATTTCAACATCGGAATGATCACTGGACAAATACGGGAAAGACAAAAAAAGGATCATTGGAGGGCAGAATAGCATGGAATGGCTCTTTCTACTCGAAGAAACTGAGCATTGGCAGCCATAGCGACCGGGACGTCCTGCAAACAGTGTCGTTTGCAAAGGTGTGTCCTTGCTCGTAGTCCAGTTGAGACGAATAACCCGTGTATTGGTTTTTCGAACAAAAAACTATTGTGCCATTCGCGTTTTTGGTTCACAGCAGTTGCATTACGGATAAGCAGTGTGGCAGATTCGTTCAACTAAGTTGGGTGTCCTCTAACTTCATAAATCTACTACGCCACTTACTAGTAACACAATTCGCTAATCATTTTTTCCAGCTCAGCATGGCCCACGACGTGGCAGCAACCGAGTCGGATTAGTATCGTCTATATATATCGGATGTTATATTGGATTGGCTCATCCAGTCTCGCACTCTTTCCGTGCAAACACGTTTTGACATTCCACAAAGTTCCCCTCCAACTCTGGCAATGGGACTCCTAACAGTAAGCAAGGTTTCGATGGCAGTAAGTGTTTCATGGTAGTGGCAACAGCACCCAAGCTTTAGCGGTTAAAGCTACGAAATTGGATAGTTCCGGTGTTGCTTTTTAATGTCTCGTTAAGTATGTTCACCTCAACCTGAGGTGCCAACATGAAATCTGTTTCTGAAGTGGCATCCTAGAGAGGATTTTCTGATACCAACGTCAGGTGTTCGCGCTTTTCTCCGTTCAAGGTAACAGAAACATTCAACCAATCGATTGACTTAATATTGGTATCTTTAGCAGCAACTAGGCGGACACCTGACTCGTGCTGTGGTAAAACCTGTTTCGGCACTCTGTGCCTAATTGCTAAAAACTAGCAGCCCCTGTAGCTACTGACAAAATGGGGCGTGTAGACCACAGAAGTCCAGGAATAGTACGTGAGTGCACACGTCTACTACTCAGTGGGAGAGACGGATATTTCAACTTAGTCACGGGACGATTAGGGAACTCAGTTTAGTAATGATCACAGCGGTAAGCCAGTCTTCCATAGACTGATCAGGAGTAACGGTGCGGTGTTTGTTAGAGTGTTGTGTCCGGTGTGGTCCGTAACGCTCCTTGAAATTGAAAGGTTGTAGGCGAGCCGGTAGCCTGTGTTGTACTGTTGCGATCTCCCTCATTCTGTATTGTTGGTCCTTTTCGAAAACCCCAATGACCTGTTCAAAAGTACCCGCCGAGTCTACAGCTTCCTGGGTGGGCATGGAATCTGAACTGAGAGAAGCCGGAGGTGTGTTCAGGTCTCCGGTACCTTCCAAGGCTTGTTGGAGGACGCTTTGCTCCCTGACCTCCAGAGTGTCACCCAGGATACCCTCGGTATGTAAGCGCAGAAGTTCTCGGATGAAACTTGCTAACTTCCCCTAGGATGTTAAGTCTGCTCGTGGAACTGGCGGCATGCTTCCAGTCTGTGGGGATTAATGGACAGACACGTTCGTAGTCATCGGAACGACTCCGCAGTGATTTCTCCTTGCAAGAAGACTTTGTCTAATACGATATCCAAAGTTTCCCCATCCTGCAGCCTATCAAGGACACCGCCTGGAATTTTCATCCGCGGAAGCTTTCATCAATCCGAAACTTATCGGGTGAAGAGGGTGTGGGAGTCCGTTGGGTTGTTACATGCCCTCATTCGATGACAGAGGATGATATGGCACTGACATAGCTGGACAAATTCCCGAGGAACGACGATCCTTCGGTATCTTCTTAATTCCTTGATGCCGAAGTCCATGACATGGTCACAAATTACATACTATTCCGCAATGGGGAATCACGTGAGCTATACTAACTCACTGAGCGGTGGACGGAATGTCCACGTCCTCAAATAAATAGCACGAAAGTTAGCCTTCGAACCGGTATTTACAATCATTCAACTGAGCACACACATTCGTAGGAAGGGGATATCCAGGAAGACATGCAAAAGTGAGTACATGACAGCTTGTCGTGTTGTGTGGTGTACAACCAAGCAAAAAACAAGTGTCCTACAATCACCCATTACTCGCTTCTGTGGTGCATCGTCCAGGTGCATGGTCGCAGCAAAACCTAAGAGAGAAAGAGAAAAAAGTGATTATGCGCACAGTTTCACTGACATCTTTACTGTTGCAGTTATACGGCTGAAAGCTATCCGCAGGAAGTGAATGCTGTCGTTGGTATACCGTTATACGTGTGTTTGGAATATCATGTGAGTGGTCGTGGACCGGACATTTAGAAAAGTATGGAACGTGGCTATTGTGCTGCGGGAATTTTTTTGTTTCAATGCATAAATTATTTTCATCGAGGACGCCAAGAAATTACGCTAATTTAATAGCGAAATAGGTTCACGAGATAATTGAAGTACCGTGATCTGGTAGATAGAAGGGATTGGCAACGGATGGATAATAATCACGCACCGCGGAAGTTGTAGATCATTTTTCCTAAACCTTTGCGTTCGATGTTCCCTGAAATAGGTGTCGATAGTTGATAAGTTAGAGCGTTTATGATCATCTCTACGTGTAACTAGAAACCACTGAAATTTGGAGGCGCCGTGGGTAGGTAGATAAGGCTGCAGCTGATGAATTCTAAACATAATGCGGGCGAAAGTCGGGTGTAAGCTGCTTTGGCGACAAGGTAACAAAGTAATCGGTAAGTTTGTGCAGTCACATGACCACTTAGAAGATGGAGTTTCGTGAGTTTTCAGAAAATTAGAGAGGTTTAGCGATGAATAAAGCATTGTACCACATAAAGCACTTCGGAGTGACCCGTTCGACGGTCATTCTACGTGCACCCTACAGTCACAACGCCACAACACATGCGTTGATTTTGTCAAGGTTTTTGCGTTATTTTGAGATTGCTGAGGTTGGCTTGATGTTGACAGATGGCCCTACGCTCTACTCTCTTCCCCAAATGCGATACATTACTCCTCCTTGTTCTTACACAACCTACTTCGACCGTTTCCCTTACCCCTATTTAGTCCGAGCACGGTAAACTTCCAAGTGCCGAAATTGGACATTTTTCTTCCATATTTCTCCTTGAGTAACTTAGGATTCCCATCGTTTCTCTATGCATGAACAGTCGTTTTGCTCTGACCAAACCAATGACCTTTTCGTTTAAGTGAGCTCAACCCGTTTTATCGTCCACCATTTTTGATCGGTGCCTGGTTGTTAATTTGTTGTGCGGGCACTTTCTTTGATTTCTGAGGATTTTCATATTCGAGGTGAGGGACAATTTTCTCGTACATTGGCTCAGTTAGTGCCCTATTACATCCAGTTATTACGAGCGCCTTCTCGTTAACCGTTTCGAAGATAGATTAACTCTGTCTTTGAATATTGAGAGGCATTTACTGAATCAACAGATTACGCGTAACTCGGTGTGGACTTGCATCGTTAGCGAACGATTCAATATATGATTGGACACACAGACGTCTATGCTCGACGGTGAGCGTATATGTACATCCGACTGTGAATGGATGGCCCACTTTGGCTTTATATATAGCCAATTGCACAAAAGTCAGTTCATGAAGCCGGAGTCTGTCCGCCGGATTATTGCAACATCCCGGTTGAACCTTCAAAATGACTATACAAAGGCGACCACTCACTCATCAGAGTTACTGCAAGTAGCCGTGCGATGAAACACATATCGGCTTTTGAAGGAATTCGTCTGAATGGTGATTATAGGGTTTATTACATCAACTTACATGTTTCCTCACAGCATCCCGAACATGGAAGTACCACAACACTACGTCGCACTCAAAGACCACTCGTGTTACCCGCATTGTGGCCGCCATTTTATCCACCACAGAAGTTCTGACACGTATGTGTTCCCCTATCACGTCCCGGAATGTTTCGAACAAACAACGCAGGGACGCGTATTTCTCACTTCGTACATAGGCGTACATAACGGGTCGTCCATGACCCATGCCGTCTGTAACCAGGAGCTGATAAAGCTTCAGAATACAGCGGCGAATGTGGAGTGATAGGGGACCTACTTGTGGCAGTTGGTCTCATGAGTAGCATCGACGTTTACCACACCAGGGAACCGTCTGAATAACTGCACTTGCTCACTGCGTGCGATAAATATGTGCGTGTACCTATTATTGTCGTCTCTGATGGCACGCAGCACGCCGTTTTTCTCTATATTATGCAGGATTTGTGGCAGATTTTCTGCTACATTAGTGCACACTCACCCACTTACTTATCACTGGTGATTTTAACCGATGGCGGATGTTGCAAATATCCATGGTAGTTGTACACTTCCCATGAGCATCCGCAGCATACTGCTTCGACTCAGCGGTTGGCGTGTTTTACTCCAAAATATGTCTTGAGTCGTTCACTTCACTGTCTAAGAGCCGACGAGTTCTTGGATGTGCATCGTACAGCAAGGCAGTTATGTCGTGGTTGCGCTCCTGTGTGAAAGAGCTAACAACCAACCTGGTATTTCTCCTAACCACGTTAAAGCGTGATTAACGGCATGTATCATGGAAACTGTGCAACGGGAAGTATGTGAACTCAACTCGCTAAACATGTCGTAATCCACGGCTTTCGCTCTTACGTCACTTGTATTTTATACAGCGAAACGCCATCTACCATTTAAACTCAACGGCAATCACACTCAAGTGGTCATATTTTGAGCGTCCACTGCCTGATTTCTTGCTTGACTCAAGCACGTACAGAACACTGTAATCCCTCATGTACCTATCTAAGCAACTTCTGAACTCACCGAAGCTAACAAATTCGCGACCCTCAAAGACATCTTCGAAGCCCTGAAAATAATCCATAACCTAAAATGGAATATAGGATACCATCAGTCAAATATTAATCACACGTGAAAAAATCCTTCACAAGATACCACATTCATACTGTCACAACACCTACCATCGTCAATTTCGATCTCGGCGCCAAATGGAAGAAAAACCGATTTACGGTCGACCAAAACAAATCTTCTTAACTCTCCTGATGCTCTGTAATGAAAATCAATTATTTCCAAATTCCCGGGCGATACCATGGGAATATCACCCGGTACCCAGTGATTTCTCATTTTATCGCCGTCTAACGGCAGATTTCACTTCCTCCCGATAATTTCCGTCCTTTATTCTTTTCAAATCATTCCACATTTTTTATATGTCGATGGAGGACGACCGAACATTTCAGCTCAATTCCCCACAGAAGTTTGACACAACTGAGCAACTTCTTCATAATCACTACTTATAGGTACTGTTTTACAAGATAAGAAGTTAGATTAACTATGATAGGGAATGCATTCTGCTAAAACTGTTTTACGACACTGTAATCACCAGTTATGTACGTAAATATGGACGTCAAGATATGGCGGCCAGGCACAGGATATGCGTCTGGCTAGCACTTCTGGCACTGCAAAGTGCAATCGGGTGCATGTAATAAGTTGCATTTAGACATGCTGCTCATAAGTCGTGCATTTTACCACGCACACCCCTAGATAATTTTTCAAAGTATACTTTGTTAGTTACTTTTCACCAATTACGTTCTTAACAAATATCCTCAGGGAATTATGAAGTCCATCATTTCAGCAATGAGTATCCCTGCGTTAGTCACCAAGTGGTTGGATACTGCCTTATGTAGAGTTCAGACGAGCTATGGTCGGTCGTTTACGAACAACGCAACGAGTAGACAAGAAATGTATTGCCGACACGTGAAATCGACGAGAGCGAGCAAAGAGCAAGATGAAACGTAAGTACAGCAAAACGTCATGCGAGCAGACGCCGGAGCAGAAACGTTCGAGTGCGCAGGCGATATGCCGGTAACCATACTCGTTCAAACAAACGTTCAAGCGCATACAAAATGTGGGGGAGAAAGAGTACAAGTGCTAACTGTAACTTCAACGCAGTTGACAATAAACAAATGGGGTCGATACAGAGCTCTCCCGCTAGAAGACAGCTGTAGTGGTGACTTCGACTTAAACGAATCTTTTCAACTCTCCTGGCGCTCTGTGATGAAAATCAATTATCTTCTAATTCCCGGGCGATTCCATGGAAATATCACCCGGTACCCAATGATTTCTCATTTCCTCGCCGTCTAACGGCAGATTTCGCTTCCCGCGGTTAAGTTCCATCTTACGCCTTACATAGCGCAAGACAAATTACAATTTCGCTGGCTCCGTTGATGTTTTTTCTCTACTGTGTGGGAAATGGATGTGTGTTTGAGCTTATTACACAGACCATTTTGAGTGTTTCTGTCTGTTGTAACAACCTTTCAGGTTGCCACAGGGATGACATCAGTGGCTGATGTGAATGCTTGCTCATTCATATTTTGTCTGTCTCTATTGGTCTGTCGTCAGCGATCTGCATGGTCAGAAGCGGTGAACAGAGTGTTAACATATGGTAACCTACTTCTGTTTTCTGCTCTGGTGAACTTCCATATCTTTCATATCGAATAAGTTCACCTTATAACGCAATGCAAGTCGCAGCACGTCAGTTATGCATTTCTCGTCATTTGCACTAGCGCCTAATGATATCACTCAGATCCTTCATTCCAGACTTCAGGTGAATGATGCTAACATCGTCTTTGGAACTTCCATTTAGCTGCAGAAAAAATTCGAATTTATGGAGTTTTCAAGCGCTCGATATCACTGACTTTTCTGGTATCAGTAACTTACTCGTTGTGTCAATTTCCTAATTATCGTTAATAAACCGATGAGGAATGTGCCTATTTAATTATGCTGTTCATCGACACATTCCTGAGCATTAGTGGCTGGAGCGTACAGCTCCAAATTTCCGATCTCCCAAAAGCGATTGTGGCACTCTAAAAACATTCAGTGCCTGCTTCTAGGTCAGTTGGAATTTGTCTGTTGCGTTTGGCGTAGTGATTGCCGCATTACAGAGTGTTGAATCCGTTGGAGTTTGAGTTGTTTGTAGAAAGGCGGTCCTTTTTAATGCAAGAAGCGCCAGCTCGCCATTCATAGATACCCGTTAGTTGAGAACTATATATATAAGGGCCGCTCTACATGGGGACCGATAACTTATTACAAAGAGTGCACAGATGATCTCGTGTGGTGCTATAAGCTACACAAACAAACCAACAGCTAGACAGGTTAGAAACTGGGTTTTGACTAGCGACCTACCTGGAAGTGTGTAGTCACATGGCACGCAAACACAGCCGGATGGCGTAAGTAATGTGCGATTTCTTACTTACCTACATATATTACACAACTACAAGTTTTAGGCTATTGTCTACATCACACCGCAGGGAAGGCCCTGAAATCTGCTGGTCGATACATAGCCCGTTGCGTGAGTGCCGCAACAATACTCTTTCAATCATGATGTAGATGTAGCCATCTTTGGCCTGGTCTAGTTTCTGCCGTTTCAGCTGACATTCGATTACTCTGGTGTTGGAACAACAATTCTCAGACGCCAAACTTAGTTGAAAACTAACGCACATAGCTCCCAGCTAACATTCCACTATGGTGTTCTTTCTTAAACAAAGCTATAAATTCGAAGAAGACGTTTGAAAGTCCTACGTGGGGTGTCCACTGAAAGTTTGCATTCAACAACATTGCTTCGTAAAACCACCTGTACCCGCAACACTTCGGTAACTCCCCAGTATAAGTGGAACTATCATAAACTGGTTATTTTCAGTACGTTCGGTCCTTGACTTTGGTGGTTATTTCACACTGAAACTTATAGTTTGTTTCTCCGCTACTAATTGGCAGACCACTTTCGTACTTGCCTTATCTTATACATCATGTGGATTTGAAATATCTTAATCTGGCGTTTAGGGCGACAGTGGTTCCTTTGAATTATCCGATGATTTTTAAATTCCCGCTTTTCGTATTTTCGCATCTTGAGTACGATGTGGACAGACCCGAGTGATATTCGGACCTCACAAGTTTAAGTCACATCATCATTTCAGATGTTCGGAATGCAGCTATTGAGCCAAGGTAATTCAAGTTAATTCAAGGTTTTAATGGTATAAGAAGCAATCAGCTTTACAATTACCACAGGATGGAATTATGTAATATGCGTACAATGAAATACAAAAATGCGTCTGTGAGTGTTTTTTTGCAGAATTTAAGCACTGTGTGAAGGTTTGATTTTTGGTTGTGTAAATAAAAATGAGTCTAGATTAGTTTTGAAAATAGTTAAGTTGGGTGAGTGAGCGACATTTTGGGGTAGAGAATTCCAGGTGAAACACACGCGGACTGCAAAGAAATATTTTCGGCTGTTCCCTCGCGAGTGCGATACTGCTAGCAAATAATCGTGAGTCCTGCTAATTCGCGGTTCTTGCCGGACAAACAGTTTTTGGAGCGGGTGGTTTGGTGTGTGTAATATGTTGTATGTAAGGATCAAATCGCCTCTGATGCGGCGATAGCAGAAGTCAAACAACTTGAGACTTTCAATCCTCTCCTCATATGGTTTACTCTGGAGTTCAGTCACCAACTTTGTTGCTCGGTGATATATTCGCTGTAGCAGAACTATACCATTTTGAAGCCATGGCTACCAGACTTGGACAGCATATTCCATCGTTGGTCTGATATACGTGTTGAGTATACTGGACAGCGTCTGTCTTGTGAATCTACCGAAGATCCGTTCCAACAGTGCGAGGATTTTTGAAGTCCGCTTGTAGACAGCAGTACACTGTAATGAAGTCTTCAAGCTGCTACTAATACAAACACCCAAGTCCTTTGCTTCGGTGGTCCATGCAGGACGATGCGGACCCAGTGTGTAGGTGAATTCAACACATTTTCCTACGTTGAGCATTTTGTATTTTTGAAAATTGAAGGGTAATTTGGTTCTCAATGACCAATGCGTTGAGGTCCTCCTGCAAAAGTACACAGTCTTCAGAGGTGCGTATACTCGCCCATAACTTGATATCATCTGCAAATAAATGTGAAATTTCCGAGCTCCCGGTGTGGCTCCGTAGCTCAGCTGGTAGAGCGCTTGCCGCGTTGAGGCATGCTGTGTCTGTCGCTGGTTCGAATCCAGCCGAAGCCCTGACTTTTCACAGTTGGGTCTCATCTAAATTCATAAATCTGCCACACTACTTATTAGTAATACAATTTCTATGCTCAGCAGTGGCGTTGGTGGATTCCAGCGTGAACTGTTTGAGAAATCCTGCCGGGGCAGTCGATCCCCTGAATCATTTGGTGGATTCCATATGAGACAGTGGGACGGGTGGGTAACAGAGTCCAAATGTGAAATTTCCGAGCTCCCGGTGTGGCTTCGTAGCCCAGCTGGTAGAGCGCTTGCCGCATTGAGGCATGCTGTGTCTGTCGCTGGTTCGAATCCAGCCGAAGCCCTGACTTTTCACAGTTGGGTCTCATCTAAAATCTGCAAATGAGACAATTTTACATCGAACAAGATTCGGTATGTCGTAAGCTTAGATTAGAAAGAGGGTTGGCCCAAGAACTGATCCTTGAGGTACTCCACTTGTGACCGCAACTGGCTTCGAAAAAGCACCGTCGACTCTGACTTGAATAACACGGTCCATCAGGTATTTCTCTAACCAAGCCAACAGTTCACTCGTGACACCGTGTTGTTTTAGCTTTTGTAAAAGTATGCTATGGTTGACACGGTCGAAGGCTTTGGACATATCCAGATAGCAAGCATGGATAGGATTGCCGTCGTCTATAGCCAACGCCCAGTCATCGAGAGTTAGGAGGAGGTTAGAGAGGCAGGAGTGATTCTTTCTGAAACCATGTTGTGCACTAGAGAATATGTTATTTCCTTCAAGATGTGTGGTAAGGTTATTCGCCACCAGTCGTTCGAGCACTTTGGAGATCACTGGTGATAGTGTAACAGGTCTGTAGTTGGACACATCTGAGCGTTCCCTTCCTTTGAAGATTGGAGTGATTGTGCCACATTTTTAGTCCACGGGGACCATACTACAGTTTAGTGACAGATTAAACAGATCTGTGAGAGAGGTATACAAGGAGCGAGCACATCGCTTAAGAATAAGCGGCGTTATTTCGTCAGCTCTAGGGGATTTTTTCGTATTCAAACCGAGGAGTATGAGAAGTACACTGTCCGCGTTCCCAGTCATGTCTTGGAGTGTGTCGGTGGGTGAAAGAAGCGGATGCAGCTCAAGAGTTACACATTCTTTGGGACAAAAGACTGTGGAATAAAAGTTTGCCAGTTCCTCAGCAGCTGCGGATGCAGTGGCAGTTGTACTTTCCGAAGTTTGTGACGGTGAAACTCCAGGTTTTACTTTTGACTGATTGTAAACAATTTGGTCAAGGAGATTTGGGTTTTGTTCCATTTTTCTCATTATTTGTGCTTGGTGTTCTTGTTTATCTTCTTTGACGAGATTGGTGACTTTATTTCTTAGTAGTCGATATTTTTCCCAACATTCTGGTGTGTTGCGCCGTTGGTGGTCTTCCCATGCAGCGTTTCGTACCGCTATCCATTTCCATGTTCGGCTCCTTACTTGGAATTGAAAACTTTTTCTTGGTTTCTTCGGGGCATAGTATGAGTGCAATCCTATTTCATTCCGAAGTCTCCCTGACTATTTCAGTTTTCGGACTAAGTGCTGATGTGCAACAGAAGAATATTCTGAATTTAGATGAGACCCAACTGTGAAAAGTCAGGGCTTCGGCTGAATTCAAACCAGCGACAGACATAGCATGCCTCAACGAGGCAAGCGGTTCACCAGCTGAGCTACAAAGCCACACCAGGAGCTCAGAAATTTCACATTTGGACTCTGTTACCCACCCGTCCCACTGTCCCATATGGAATCCACCAAATGATTCAGGGGATCGACCGCCCCGATAGGATTTCTCAAGCAGTTCACGCTGGAATCCACCAACGCCGATGCTAAGCAAAGAAATTGTATTACTAATATTCTGAATTGTACAAACTTGCTAACGGTAAGCGGTACATAGGCTAAAAGTAATTCTACTGGTCTGCGTTTATTCATACACTAGACTGGACCCCGGTTTTCTGCGTTGCTCCAGAGTTGACTACAGTTCACAACTCTTTCGTGCCGCTTGCTTACATTTAAACACAAAGTGGTTCACCACATGTTCGCTACAGGCCCTTATACTACCGCACGACCGTGCCAGTTACTGCTGGTAGTACAGAGAGCTGCTGAAGCCGAATTCGATCGCACGTTGCAGCTAGGTATCATACGGACGTCAAAGAGTTGTTGATCGGCCTCCTTAATTGCAAATCCAAAACTGTGAACAGGTGGTGTCCATGCGGCAGTTTTCGTGTACCCAACAGCGCCACAGTCCCAGATCCAAGATTTCCTTGTCACTCTGTGTAGCATAACCGCTTTTTCCACAAGAGACTTAGTGCGTACATATATTTATGTTCTTGTGGCTCATGACGACATCCTAACCGCAGTGATATCTTCTTTTGGTTTTTATTTTCCCTTGATGTATTCTGGTCTATGCCACGCTGCCCAAATTTTTCAACGTTCAGTTGGCCAGGTTACTGGCAGTTAAAATTGTGTTTGTTTAACCCGACCATGTGTTAACTGCCAGCCGCGGTCACTGTGAACATGAACAATATCTCTGTCTTATGTTCACACCTCTTGACCAGTTTGAAACTACCATTACTATTTCCGAGTGTGCCCTCGTTGTTGATTCACTGCAACTTTTGAACCGTACTACCGGTTTCAAGAGTTTGCGACCAGTGAACATATTGGACTGATGAAAAATCTAAAGTATTTCATTGGTTTGGTCAACTACTATAGTCATTTTATACCACACTGATACCACATTTTGCAACCATCAGTCAATCTTTCACAACGCCCAATTAAAGCACCGTCTCCGGTTCTCAAGCACTGCATACTTTCAGCGCTGGCAGACCAGCACTTGATGAAAAGATTGCTCCGTTGCATCTAAGTGCCAACTCCAACGTTCGATTGTTTGCTTCAATCATTGCTTGGGCAAGCGTAGCTGGTGGAGTTCTCCAGTAACCTGTCAACAAAAATTACAACGTCTCTCGTTCTTTTTTTGTCCGAGCCAACCACAATATAGCAGGGGACACCTCACGATAAACGGTATCGTGGAATCCGTCATCTTGATTTCATTGCACAATTCACAGTAGAACATCATGTTCCAAGATTCGCCACTGTCATCACGGACGCTGTTTCTAGACTACATGCTGAAATCAGTTTGAGGAAACTGGCAGAAGCACAGCTTAACGGTGATGGGCTACCTCAACCTGAAACATCCTCACCTCTCTAGTTGTCCAAGGTCTCCCTTCCTCGTCTTCATTCCAGCATCATTTACGACGTATCTGCAGAAAATCCTCGATCGTTTGTTGCACTGGTTTGTTGTAGACCCCGGTTCAACTCTATGTATTCGTTGTTACACCCTGAAGCAAGTGTCACTCTCAAACTCATTTATCAACCTTACGCTTGGTCCAGTATAGACCGACATATACACGTTTGGGTGAGATCTTATGTTCACTGTCAGCCTACCAGCATCCATAATCATGCTTTCTCATCACATGGTCGCTTCCTCGCAACAAGTTCTCGTTTCTCACACATGTATTTAGGCATTTTTGGCCCTCTGCCATCGTCCAATTAATAGGTTTTTCTGCCCATTCGTGTCAATCGGTTCACTCGTTGGTCGATGTCTATTCCCATTCCGGATACTACGAGGAAGACTTCTGTCGGAGGTTTTTTCCTCCACTGGGTAGCTAATTATGGTGCACCTGCCGTGGTTACTACAGATAATGATGCACAGTTGGAATTCCACCTCTTCTGCGATTTGACGTGTAGGCTTGGCTGTGAACCTATCAAAACGAATGCATACTACTCTCCCCGTCAACGGTCTAGTGGAGCATTCCCATCGATAAATGAAGGCACACAAATTGACCTATCTTCATAACACAAGTGAATGACGTGCCTTTCGCCTACCTTGTTAAGTATCAGACCAGCTACAAAGGAAAGTCATGGAGCCACGTCGGCAGGACTAGTGTATTGACAACACTGCGACCACCTGTTGGATTTGTGATGTAGTCGCCCCACTTACTTGACCCAGTGGATTACGTTTATGACCTTCGGAATCATGCAGAAAATCTGCACCCAATCGACAAGTCTAACCAATAATGGCCCATTGGTATTCCTCATGAGTTACTCGCATCTACACTTTCCTATTCGGTGTGATTTGGTCAAATAATTATCCCGACCTCTTAATTTGGACCACTCAGAATGATATCACTTCAGGATGAATAAGTTACCATTCATATCTTGGACGGTGTTGTGCCGTTATTATTGATCGTCTAAAAGCAGCCTACGTAGACAGAGATTTTATACAGTCCACAGACAAATCATTATGTCAGTTTACAATAAACCTTCCTCTGGTTACCCCTCAAGTAGCCCCTTCAACCCCGGCGTGTTCATCGGCTAACATCCAGATACTACTGACAGGCGCTTACTCTTCACTACACACTCAATTACACGCACTGTTAAACGTGTTAAATTGCCTTCTGTGTTCAACTGAACTACTTAAGTGCCACTTAATTTGACTTCTGTTAGAGCACCAATGCTTGATTCGAAAGCTCTCGGAGAGGAATATTTTGGCGCTTCCTTTATTATTACTCCATTGTACTGACCGCCAGTGACTGATGCACCGCACCGCACCGTATATGTTGTTTGACTTGATGAAAAATAGACACACATTACGAGTTAATAAACCCTGTCGCGCACATGCTTCCATCCTTCATACAACGCCGGTGATGGGCAGTTGGCTGAAACATTCCTTTTTTCACTTAACTTTTAGCTCCAGCGATTCAGTTGGGTTTGGGACACTTCAAATAATCTCTCGTTTCTTTGGGAGTCTCATGAGCACTGGTGATTCCATTCTTTCACTTCACTCGCAGTTCTATGCCTGGTTTTTATTGTAGTTCAGTCATTTTTCTCTCAATAAAATTCCACCAAAACTTCGGTCAATCGTCCATTTCAACGTTCATCCCTTTAAAATGCGCGCCGACTAGCCAGTGACGATAATAACTATCTCTGGCTTAACGCCAACATGTCGGTTATTCATTTACACCAGATAAGTATACTGGTGACGTAATTCTCATTTATGCCGTAGGCAAAGTTTTGGCAATCCATGATGAACACAAACAACTTCCTTGACCAACTCGCATGCACTGCAAGCAGTTTATTCAATTTGAGTGTATTCATACGGTACGCGCTCGCTTACGCTTAACGTAAGATTCCGGCCACACCTTCATTGGTATTTATCATTGCAGGTGCTGGTTTCTTATGTTTTCAGACTTAATTTTGACGTCTGGTAGAAGATTCTTCTGGGTCAAACAACGCTGTTGTCAGTGCACGGCACACCGACCAACATTCATTCTGCATACTGTCTTTCACTCACACATGAGGCTGCATCCTATACTTTCATGTTTCCGAAGATTTGCGATTTTTTTTACTATCCTATCACAGTTAACCACGAAGTACTGCATCATACCTTCACCGTAATCCGCCCATATTACGGCCCAGCCGCATTGACTACGAACGTTGGATTTCACGGTCACGTAAATTGAATTTAACACTGCAGCGGGATATCACACGATCATCTAACAGTCGTTGGTCAGCCCATTAAATATAACTCCCAAAACCCAGACAGTTGTCGACCCTACAACGGTTTTCACGCATCCACTAATGTTATAATGCTTGATCATGTTGCTATTTTCTTTTTATTCATGAATTTTTTCCCATTCTAAGTGCTGCTGATTGCCATGTGGCCTGTGGAATCATTGCCGTATGTTTGGTCGAAGTTTAAGGCTCATTAGGCCACTGTTACGATTCTTCAGCTTGGTTCAAACTTACTAAGGTTAATGACGGGTGAACCTACATTTTAGTACCTTTCTCGAACAACCTGCGTTCAATATTCGCATTCTTATTTCGGCAGCTGCCACCTTACTGTTGCGGTGTCCACAGTTCATGTTTGTGTTTTGTAACTTATTTTTGTGTTTTTTATATGCGGCGTTTTGTTAGCTTCATATGTACCTTGATTTAAAAGCTTTGCCGTCATTTTTGAATTTGAGTGACAACAGGAATAACCGGGAGTTTCGGTGCACCGTCCCTGTCTTCTCGTTCTTTGTGGACCTGTGAGTGCTGACGCAATTACACTGTGAAATGTTTTTAGCTCCGCGTTTGGCGTCCTACGCTACGTGTACAATTATTTGCGTCGTCGTACGAACCTACTCTCTGACGCTGTCCTGCATTGCGATCATGTCCGACTTCCTCAAAACCTTAAACTCCCTGCGACATGAGAGTCGCGACCATTCCTGTTCAAATTACCTTGTGAATGTAACTTTAACACAAACCGCTAAAATCAAAGTTGGTGTATTAGCGTGGGTATCGCGGATCTACTCGTGACCTCCACAACCTGTAGGGTACATCAGCAAGGACAACCACGGTTCAACTATTGTCTCTAAAAATGCCGCCCAACGAGCCAGACGCTTGTTTGAATTCTGAGGGCTTACCGGAGTTTTGGTCGAGAGTGGCCCTCTTTGGTGTCTATTGTGTGCTTGTGCCAAAGGTTCTCATGCGCTCAACTTCCTGAAACCGTTACTTATTGCGTTGAAGACCGCTTGTGAACGGTGAATGAATCGATATGAAGTTTGTTTGCAGGTTAACAGTTTTCTCATTACGATTCCCGATTCGCGTCAAACTAAGGCTCTGGTAACTCAACGGACCTCGAGTTGTCGGTGAGTCGCACTGTTTGTGTCCATACGTCTTCCGTTTTATTTTCACCTACGCCTTTTTCGCTTAACCTTCACCGTCACGGTACTTTCTTGGCGTTATGTTTTTGGGTCACTCCTATCGTTCAATTAATTAAGCTACTACATTATCAGTCTGTCTGGATTCTGTAAAGTCCTGGACGCCAAAATCAGAAATTTTACTTTCATAGGTTGTCCTGATTGGCCCATAAGTCTCAACACTCTTTGAACCGAGAGCGATCATTCTACTCCAGCGTAACTAATGACAATTTGTGTAAGTAGGCGTAATTTCGTCTTGTCGCCCCTTGCTACTGCCCATCATTCTGTTATTCATTTGGTTAGGTGGACACATTCGTTGCTGACACTGTAAAGACTTTTCATATCGCAGATGAGAAACCTGCTTTTCGTTGTATAATTTTTCACTTGGTACTACACTAAGTAAGGATTTTATGAGTGCCCTTTGAATAACCAATTTGGAGAAAAATTATTACCGTCACCATCAGACGCTTCTATTGTTTTAATGCATATGCTAACGAACAACGTTACAACTTTGCACCATTTTTCACATGCTGTTCAAATTGATCGTTGACTTTGGAATACGACGGGAAATTTGTGTATACTTGCCCAATCTTCTCACTTCTTCAGCAGTCATTGTCGATACTACACGGTAAATTCTGTCAACTTATTTTAGCTCCGCAACTCCTATCGCGCTTCAGCAGTTCAAGGTACAGACGTGACATCTTTGAACACCGGATATTGGTCTTTTGAAATATTTTAGCGGTCATCCCGAATATATTTGGACAACCTCTGTGGGTGCCACCCCTTAAACATATTCACTTGCTCGAAGCTCGTGACCTTCAAGTCGTATCTGTTAATTTTGTTTTCACGGATGGTCTAGTGAATTATGTTTGCATGAACTTAAGCTATTCATTAATTAATGCTCGACCAGGACATGTCAGAGAAAGTCGTTATCTACTTGTAAATCAACCTGAGCTTAAATCGTCGGTGAACGAATCGAAAGCATTCGAAGTACCTTAATACTCGACATAGTTACATTTCTTTTCCAAGTGGACTGTTATGAACACATCTGGAACACCAACATATCAGAAGAATAACGATGCTGTAGCAACCGTATTTTTATCACTATTGCTCTTTGAGTTGCTAACCTCCGTATGTGCTCAAACATTTGTTTGAATAAGTAGAGTTTCCGGAAGGTACCCTACGCACTCGAACTCGCGACTCACGCAGCGCACCAGCTTAATGTTTTGCCGTAATATCGTCCCGTTTAACTGCTTAGTCACCGGAACTTGTACATCTCGTATCGACAATATAGCTCTTATTTACTCTATGCTTTATCCACATCCGTTCGTCTCGGTTCTGTTCATCCTGTAACTTCTTACACTGTAGAAATATTCGTGGATCTTGATAAATGTAGAGTCCTCGAGATGGATTGTGTTCCCGCCTGTTACCAACTTCCCTCTAAGTTCTGGAGCGTCTCTCTGCCAATTGAGAATAAGGCAATTTCAAGAGAAACAATCCTCCTTCTGAATATGAAACGGTTGAACAACCGCACTCACGTTGACGATCTCTTTGCTGTTACCCTTCACTCTCTGAAGGTTGACAACCATTCACTGGTTCCTGATGCTCTACATTCTTCGAAGAAACTTCTGAGGTGTCAAAAGTGGAGCGGAGCCCTAGTGGGCTATGTAGTGACATTGGTGAGCGAATGGCTGAGGCTGAGTCTAGGGGTGCGCCCCGCCTGTGTCAAAAATTGCAAGAGAACCTGTTTAAACCTTTTTATTACTAACGATTTGTTAAAATCGATTTTGCTATTCAAGGGCTACATATTCAGCTATTCACAACTCCAACGAACGCTTTTCACAATTAAGAAAAGACGAAAGTCTTGTCACTTTAAAAAAGGGGCTGTGGTATATTAGCACATCTTCCATTACTTCACTCTTCTAATATGGTTGTCACACCCATTGTCAAAACGGAGCAATGCTGCTTAAAAAGCTTTTGGGGTATGTACAGTGAAAACGGTGTGAATGAAACGTTACATTAATTAAAAATCAGGAGCCAAACTTTGACCAGCGTGTAGTTCCGATTGAGTGCCTAGCGCAGCATTGGACAGACGACAGAAACTTGGTGAAACAACCCTAGTCAAAATTCCTGTTGCTTTCAAACTTCCCGTAACCATCAGCATGCGTATATCCAAAGCCTTGGCTTAACCTGAGCAACACTCGATTACAATCAACGACAGATTTCATCGCCGCTTTAAAATCCGTAAGTGTTCTCTGGCATTTATAACATAGGAAATACACAACAAAATAATTGTGAAGAGTACTTTGTACGGCTTCAAATATCATGCCCCTCAGCTTGTGTTCACTGACTTATCAAGAAATCTCAAGTATAGCTCTGATGCTATACTCACAAATTCATCCCAAACGAGGAGATACTCATCTACACCACCGGCATCCACGTCAGTACTCTTTGAGTTTGGACTTCAGCCTTGATGGTTTCGATCGACCGCCTCCTCTGCCACCTGAATTGCTGAACTAATGTCACATACGTATAAGAAGTTCATCCGTGGAAGCATCAGGAGATTTCTGTTGACGGCGACTGGAGTCTGTAATAAATTGGACAGTAAGTTCGCTTTGCTTGGATTCGCACATCACGTTCGATGCTGGAAACAGAACTGATTTGAAGCTAGATAAACTTACACAGAGATTCACATGGCCTATAGGTAATTAGCAATAATTTTTTAGTTCGCACCGGAGAACTAAAAAATGATCTCCTAAACTTGCGCAAAGCTGGAAACACCGCTTCAATATATCGAGTATATTATGCGCAATTTTTCCTACACGATGCAACCCTATGTAACACAATTCATTTTAGAACGCAAACTATGTACCAGAAGGTTTATAATTACGTCACAATCATTCAATGACAGGGGTAAACGAAAAAACTAACCACATCCGGCTCAAGTGCCGCAGAGGACCCATCGATGCAGTCTACATAAGATGCGCTTGGGTCACACGTTAGTAGTCCCGGTATTTGATAAAAGAATCCGCGGCTGTTGCAAAAGCCATAGGGGAATTTGCACGCTCCCAGTGATTACTGGTGCCCTGGCACCCACTATACTTCTTCGACTCACTGCAGCTATAAAGGCAGACACTGGCGAAGAACAGAGAGGGTTTTGTCATGAACGAGGAAGTATTGATCAACTATTTACTGTTCGTCAAACTTCGGAACGGTACATGTACAAGTGGCCAACAATCGTCATATTTCTTGACTGTGAAGGGGTATTCCATTCGGGAGATCCATCTGTACTTGTAGAGTCACTCAAATGCAGGGTGGCGCCCACCAAGTATATGAACATGCTGTCGGTGTTCTACTGCCATACTTCACCTCAGGTTAGTGTTTAGGGTTAACTGTCTGGTATTCTCATTAACAGGAGGACTGTACGCGCAGGTAACTGGAAATTTGGTTGAAATTTCCTCGTTGTCATTGTCCATTCATATTTTTGCTATCTCGGTGCCCAGTGCATCGATAAATTATACACGACCATTGCTATTCTTTGTTGACTGGCATAACTCATCGCGTATTGTATTATTCGTGTTCGATATTATCCGTATTATTCTCTAGCCTTGTGCATTTTCTTATTTGTGTTCGACAGTATCCGTATAATTTCTTAGCCCCGTGTATCCTTTTCATTAACAATTGTCATCTTCACTCACAGACCATAACACAATGACACGCACAAGATCCAGCAGCATTGGTGGATCGGAGGTATCGAGTGTTTGTGGTCGTTTCGGCTGCCGCATGACTGCACAAAACGGTATGCACTGCCAGGCGTGCGTACACTGGTACCACTTTGAGTGTATTGGCCTCAGGGAGGACCAGTACACCTTGCTCACTTCTTCAAAAAGATCATTTATCTGTATGAGCGGTCTCTTCTGAGATAGCTGCACCCCACTGAAGGCCACGTTGGATCCTCTACTCGCCACCCCGAGTGAGCAGAAGTCAGACGCGTGCAAATGTGGCTACAAGGCGTTTAAAAATGTAAGCGCACAGATAGCCACAGTAGAAAAAGCCCTGAATGATACTCAGAGAACTTTATCTGACATGAAGTCAGAATTGAGCTCGTTGAATGAGTACATTTCCCTTGCCCTTCCAGGCGCTGCGGCTGCTTGCTAGGCAGTGTCTTTGTACACTGCCCAAATCGAGGAAGTCGCGACGAGCTTGAAGGACAGAGCACTCTGGGAGGAGAGGCTTGACTTGTGGGGACGATTTCCGACCACACCCTCTCCAGGGGAACAAGCCAGAGCGGTGCTAAACGCTTGTTTCCTCCAGAGTCTACAAAAATGGTTTCCGCTAGCAGACTTTGCTATAAAGCCACCAAGAAGTCACTGGTACTCCTTGCGACGTTATCCGCAAAGATGAGCACGGAGAAAGTACTGGAAAAAGCGGCTGAACTAACAAAAAAGCACGTTAACCTCAGGGGAATCTCGCGGGATCGCTCACCGCAAGAGCGGCAGAAGCTCTCTCAGCTTGCTAGAACAAGGTTACGCATCAAAGCTGATCACAAACTCCAGGATAGCGTTAAAGTTATTATCCCTGCTGTCAAGAGGGAACCAGTGTTCTCAAATGGACCACCCCTAGCACCCACATCAGGGGTTACCGCCCTTATCTCCCTGGAAAGTCAAGAGGCCTATGGATATGCAAGGGACCGAGAGAGCAGATCCCAAAGGTGTTAAGGACCATAACTCTTCTAGGCCCCCAATCATCTTACCCCAAAAAACGTCCGATGAGAAGTTTTTTCCCTAAGTTCTATAGTCCAGTGAGTCTGCTGGGATCCCCCTGCATCCAAAATGGCCCAAACTTGTCTCATTCCGGCGGCCTTATCTTCGGCTGCATCGGGGCTATTTCGTCCTATATTCTCTTCTCATCTACAACCCCATCAAAATTTTCGAAGGTGCAAAACTGCACATCACCCTCCAGAAGCTCTGAACGCAAGAGCAGTCCGAAGGTCATCGACCTTGTGCCAACAGAAGCGGAAGAAGCGTCCCACAGTGACGCTCACATATGCCCAGGCTGTGATTAAACAGCTGTCACCCCCTAAGAGTGCTTACAAAACTACGCCGTCAGTTACGCACCCCCCTCGTTACCGAGGCTACTTTCCCAAGCTCTCATTCACACACTTCTGTCTCTTCTTGCACCAAGCTAAACGGAGAAGTAGCTCTGAATTGCGTGTACACCAACTGTCTGAATCTTCTGAACGAACTACCAGAAATCAGACAGCTGATCCGCGATAAATTATGGGATCTTTCGCAACATCCCCTTGGAATAAACGTAACACGCTGGTCGCCATTTGGTACTACAGCAAATGGCCTCAGGCACATAGTTGTGAAGATGTCACGTCAGCCACACTAATTAACGGGAGAACACACCTTATTGCCCACTTTGAGATTCCTGAAGAGATTGTTACCGATAATGGACCTCACTTTGTCAGTTATGAGTTCGGAAAAATTTCACTTTTGCAGGGAAATCATTCGCGGACTGTCCCTTACAACCCCGCAGGTAATTGTATGGTGGAGTCGCTCTTTGAAGGAGTGTATACAAGATCCATAGTTACAAGGGAAACGTGGGAGGATTCTATACTTCGAGCGCCACCCACTTATTGCACTAGCCATCATGGAGTAACCGGAAGAGCTTATGTTTGGGAGAGCCCTACGTACGGAACTCAACGCAACCCACCAGCCTACAAACGACGGCAAACATGCCGAGCTGCTCCGGGGGTTGCTCACCAAATGACCTATGCCAAGTCAGCAAAATCTCTGACACCGGGAACATTTGTCCGCTCGAGGAATCAGTCAAACAACAAAGGGTACACGAGCTTTTATTCCGATTTCCGTAAAGCGCACTCTTGGACCCGGTACACATTATCCGGACAACAACAATAAAGTTAACCAAGCTCAGTTATTCACCGGATAATTAACTCGGGGAGTCTCTTTAACTCCACGTACGGAGCAACCGTTGCAACCCCCACGAATCCTCGTCGCCCATCACGCTTTACCTGTCCCCAATTCGAAACTGACCGAAAGAGAGTGATGTGTTTGTGTATGTTCTTTACAAGGCAAGAAATTCTACCTTGTACCTCATCGGCTACTAACGCTCGCGTGATGCATCGCGAGTATGATTGGTTGAATTCCAACTCGTTCACTGATTTGATGTACTTTGTGTGCGCCTACTGGGCAGATTGCATACATCCGAGTTTACGCTCATTACCTCTACCTTGCGTTCTGATTTACGGTATAACACACAAACACCTAGGTTCTTGAAAAGGAAGCAGCTGCACTGCCAAAGAAAGGTGTGTGTGAGTAGCTGCTTACGTTGCGTGTTTAATTATTTTTATGTGTTCAAAGAAAGCTGATGATCATTTCGTTATCTTTTTCTATCCGTTTTTCTTCGGGTCGAAATTCTCCATGAACGTAGTAACGAGCCTGTTCTTTGAAAGCTGACACGGCCGCTCAAGATATGCGCGGGAAGAATAATTTCCCCACAAATGTTATACTGATGTGTTATCCAATCCTTACAATGTTCACGTATGGAAACGTTCTCGCGTGGGTTTTCTTCCTCACTTTCCATTGCCGGACTTTTGCTCACATATACCCTGGTTTCGTGCGCGCCCAATCTCTTTGTTATCACGCGACTGCCGCATTTGATCGTATTTACTTGAACCGTTAATCTGGGAAATGGCACATTTGGTAGATTCAATACCGAGGTTTGTTGTCACCTTACTCCGCTTGATTTGTCATACTTTCCTTGAATCTTAGCACCAAAATAATAAGAACGCCAATACAGCCGTATTCATTTCTGAGCCCGAATCGGCTGCTCGTTGTGCTCAGAATCTATACACGCCTGTTGATCAAGAACGCGCCTATCCAGGATCCACCCCATCTTTGAACTTTGCGAGTAAATTAAGCGTTGCTCGAACAACCGCTAGGCGTCCGAGATCAACAGGTGTGATGTGCTCAGTCTCAGGCACAGAAAAAAGATATAACTGACGACTTATTTGAACCTAGCGCGTTTGCCGTCTCTTCGACGACAGTCTGCAATGGGTATGCCGATGGCCTACTTATTTGAGGCGGCTAGCGTATTCACGGCCGGACACATCGTAACAATGTGTCGTTACGACTTGTGACATCAGTGGTTGGCTTGCGTGCCGCGCGCTTATCTGCAAGGCCACGCAAGACCTGTCCAGTGGACCTGCGATCATCTGTTCGACCATATTTTTCCGGACAGTTTGTTTCAACGCTGTCTTTCCAAGATTTAGCTTCAATGTTACAGCACAGAAAATCTACTTAGACAAAATTCTGATATCGCAATTTACGACTACTATGATTCCGCTTGATTTGTTTCATCTATCTTGAAAGCGTTTGACTGCAGAAATCATGTTGTACAATTCTTCACTACAACCTAGTGAATGATGACGTGGTATCACATAAAGCACGGAGAGGTGAAGAGCCCGTCCAATTTAATGCAACATCAACTAGTACAAATTGTGCTCTTTCAAGCTTCGCAGCTGTTGACATCAGACAAACATTCCTAATGTTTGTGTTCGCTGCTTACTAACTTCTTGATAGTGAATTTAACCAATAAGATAACTGCTTGTGATGTTGTGTGCTCCGTTAATCTCAGCCAAGGACAGACGTTAACATCACCAATACTGGCTTACGTCTATAAACCAGTGTTCCTGTCCCACAAATACGGATCGTCTGTTACAGATGGTTTAAGGTCTTCTCCTTATTATTGAGGTAGGAGTTGTGAAATCGAACGAGATACCTAGGGAAATTGGAAGTTTTGATTCGATTACTGCATACTAATGCCCCGGACTGAAGTTGCTAGAAATTGAGCAGCTGAACCTTTATTAAGAACTGAATGAAGTGGTGTAATGGCTCAAAAGGTTTGAATTATGGTTCAACGTTCGATGTGATGTGATGAAAGAAAATCGGCCACTACCGTTTGTTATCTTCGGAGGTAACGTGTTGTATTCATCGCCAAAGAACCTGCTCAACGCAAACGACCCAACCTTATTTCTACTAGACCAGCTAATGAATAGCCACTGTTAAAATAATTCTTTTTCGTCAACTTACAGACCATGGACTGTTCGCAGTCCAACTTACCTGTACATTTAGTGAACGCGTCCCATGAGTTTTCAACAAATTCAAAAGCAAAATGGGAGGCTAACTTGCCGGGTTGTTCGTGTGAACTGTCTTTGTCGACCTCCTGCTCGTTCTTTGCATGAAAACCCCTAAGATTTGTGCTGCGGAACTGTATTTAGGACTCAGAGTTTTGATGGACTCGACATCCTTTTTGTGGAGTCATTGTATACGGTCGGTTAGTTGTTGGTTGCGGAGGTCGGCAGATCCTCTCGAAGGGTTTCAAGACAGTGAGCTGATCTAGAGTAAGTTGACTTCGCAAATGTCGTTGTCAGGGACGAATGGCATCTTTCTAGTTGCTACGATTTCATGGTCCACTAGGTACCGAAACCAAGCATACCATCTAAATAATAAATGCGTGCTGTCAGAGTAGACTGTACATGTGGCTACGGACGTGCAGTCTTCATTTTAACTGAAGCGTCCAGATGTGGTTCACGTGGGAATTCCGTCGGTTCCCAGGAGGAGCGAATTTAGGAAATTTTTAAACTGGAATATCTTAGCTAAGCGTTTTGCATCAGATGGCTTTGTCCGTATAAAACGATCAGTCTCCTGATGAAGCTAAAGTCACTACGTAATCCTCCGACGATCGGTATGAAATGGGTTTGCTGTTAAGGGCTTGAATGAACCGACCGCTTGACAATCATGAGATGTGTTTGACACGTGTACTAGTTTAACTGAAGTTTACACAGGAACATTACAGTGAAAGAGAAATATCCAGCCCACAGATTCGGCTGCCTTGGAAAAGGTCATTTAGGAAATTTCTTTATGAAAAGTATTCACCATACCTGTCTGTGATGTTCATCACATTATCCGGAACTTAATTCAACTAAGGCGTATAAAGCACGCGTGGTGTCTGATTACCTCGCTGCTGACCAGGAAGCCTTCCTTAAAAATGCACTCCTGCAAGGACCTTATTTAGTCGATGACATAAGCAGGGTCTCTTTGCCTTCGCAGACATCCTCAGGGTAGATGTTGGGGGAAAATTTTGCGGGTTCGGCACCCGAAAATAGTAGCTTTTTAACTTCCGGTGTTGGGGACGGTTTTTGTTGAATGGGCCTCCCGAGACACTCGAGTGTCTACTCATTTATTGCTATGTTGTGCCACAGCCCGCCGCTGTTAACTGAGTGAGATTTCATGCCGCTAACCGTGTGAGTCATTGGAAAGAATTGTTATGTGTATGACTAACCAATATTGGCTAAATAACTGGTGTAGTTGTATTTGGCAGCCTCAAATTTGTATCTTGCTGCAAAACGATGGATTTCATCTTACGAACTAAAACCCAATGCGCTGAAGTTGTTGAACATCTAACCGCTGAGGATAAAAGGTACAAAAACAGGTGATTTAGCTCTACATGATCCTTTGTGCCAAAAGCCTTAGTTGTGTAGCTGGGGGCGATAAAAATGCCTCCTACTTCAGGCATACGGTCTATAAGCACCCTCCAATGAAATTGCTTCAGCGCTAATTCCACCTCCTGAGCTGCTGAAGAAATTTTGCGGCTGGAGTCACTCTTAGAATAGGTTCATAATAATAACAATAAGGATGGTATATTTTTTTACGCATCTGTGAGAAACACGTTCAAGATTGTGTAATCAGTGTACACATTTTAAAGCCATAAATACATTTGAACATCACAAATGTAAATTGTACAGATTCAGTTATGTGATAAGGCGAAAAAACCGACATTATATTGGATGAAAACTCCCCTTTAGAAAGAAAAATTTGAGATACATTTTTCTGAGACGATAGTAAGCAGAACCTCCGAAATTAGATAAAATGGTTGAGTCGTCACATCAATTGGCACCCCACAAGGGGATCACCGGCCTATCATTCAGGGTCCTGCCAAAAAGAGGTGCCCGCATGATGGAGGTGATGTACGGTCAGATAGTTTCATAATTCCATGTAGATAGTGTCGGGAAAATGTGGAGAAAAGTTTGTAAGGATGAGGGAGGTGGGATACCCACTTCTGTGAACAGTTGTTATCAAACAACGCGAAAGAAGATCGAACGTCGACTTTTCCTAGTATCCGGTTGCTGCCGAATTCAGCCGTCAATTTTCTCCGTACGGCATTTACACGAGATGAGACGAACGTTGGATAATTCCGAGAGGTTGCCAGGCGGTCTATCAGAAGGAGAGGAGGGGTGAGTTGCAACGTGAGTTTTTGATGTAGTCATGAGATAAACATGCTGAGTTTCTTTTTTTCCGAACAATTTTAGCTTGTTTAGCTTTTGCGCAGTGATTTACAACACGAACACAAGTTATCAATAAGTATGGAGTAAAGGCACACCAGGATTATTGGGTTATTACCAACGGGCGTATGTATAGTGTCACCTACACACGTTGACTATAAACAGGTTTTCCTGGTAACGGGCAAGTCTAGAAGCTCGGCTGTGTACGAGATCTTTACTGGAATTGATAGTTTTCCTCAGTTCGAAGGGAAAAATTGTCTAACCTGGAAAATTTGGATAGCGGCTATTCAATTGGACTCACAAACAAGTCGCGTCATTTGACTACCGCAGACATATTTACTTCCATGACATCAGAAGTGTGTTCTATGACACATTCAACACTCGATCTGAAGCCGTTGGTTGCACAAATACAGGAACGCCGGGAAGATATCCCTCCTAAAATAACCTATAGTCATATATCAATAATTCTGCGAGAGCCAACATGTTTAATTGGGTGCTGCCTCGCTTTGTGTAAGTCAAGAGTTACAACACGTAAAATAACCCACATTTGGAATTCGGACCTGCCGGCGGCTGTTCTCGTGACATGACTATTGAAGCTCCCTATGGGTGAACTCGGAGTGCACATAGACCTCGTAGTCTCGCGTACGGACCATACGACAGTGCTGAGGTGTACGCGTAACACATTCTATCGTTTTGCGATCTTTGCTACCAACTGCATTTGACTGAGTGGTGCGCAGACGGACCTATTGGACCGCAAATATTTGCCCTATAACATACATTCGGCGAATGCAGCATCGACAGGAGCCTAGCAGTCATGATCAGATAAGACGCATCATTTTCTTTAGAAGCTCGAGGATTCTAGCACTACCAGGAAACAGCTGGTGACTGTCATACTCCTGCACAAGTGGTTGTGAGTCCCGTCATTAGACCCATTCTTACAGATGAGATCGCGCGTGTAGTGGATCCCGTTTTTAGATGTTCGGTACTGTGGTATTTCATTTGCTCAAACCCCGTTTTATCATTCACGTTTGCTTAACAAAGACAACCCACCATGGGAATCCAGTATAAATTGCGCTAACCCGTGTGCTCTTGATGAAGTTAGCAAGTGGTGTGCTGATATTGCCTCTCCAAGAAGAATATTCTTCAAGTGATCTGGAATACCTCAGGGCTAACTCCGCTGACAACAGATTCCCATATTATCCACTGGGCGAGAAAAATTTTCTACGACGGATGGGCGTACGGAACTTTGTCTTAGATGAACGGTACGCGAGATGTTCAACTTTTTAGCGTTTCCGGGGAATCGGCGAAATCCTGCGTTGAAATCTGCCCAATCGTTCGCTGGATTTTGGGATTTTCCGCCCTGCCCCGTAAAAGTCGACCTATCTTGAAATTTTACGGACGCCAATTCCATCCCTATTGGCGAAACACTGCAAAGATGCGCTTAAGCATTCTTCCAGGAGTGACTTTGAACTATTCAAAAAATTGCCCACCCCACAACCTTGTGAAAAGTAAATTGGTGTAACATCCCATTTTTTGAGACTAAATCTGTGAAGCAAGCAAACCATCTCCTTCTATGTTGACTGCGTCAATGTTTCATAAACTACAGTCATTTGCCTTTCGACCACGACCTTATTGACGGCAGGCTTAACGTTTGTGCTACTAATTATTATCCGTTTCCGTATGGTTTGTAAATATCTGAAGTGGTCGCGCATAACCAGCGTGCTTCTCACATATGCGTTGAGAAATATGCACTACTATTATTATCATAGATAGTTTGTCTTCGTTGTGGCCAAAATCAATAGAAGTCTTATGGTATTTTGGAGGTAGGACAAGTTACTTTCCAGGTGCACATGTTTATGGCACTAATCGATAAACTACCAATAGATAGTTGGTTGCAGGTCTTGGGCACATACTTGTACCCATCTCGACGAATATTCCGGCATAAAATTAAGTGGCGACTGTTCACTGCCTTACAGCTTTTGGACGGAGGTGCTTAATGCCAAACCGTGTGGGTGGCTGCTGGCTTCGATGTCAATTATTGGGGTGATTTTGGCCGGGTAGCTATTCGGGTAAAATGGAACAGATAAGTTTGGTTCATACAAGGTGCGCATAAGTGGAAGCAAACACAGGTGTGATAGTAGCGTGTTACCTTGCTTTCAGACATGTAATGTACTTACGAATACTGCGTGCCCATTGTTAATCGACTAGTTCAAGGTGGTAGCCACAGACTTTGTATTTAACGAATTACTTTGTACTCCATATATAGCGAGAGCAAACTGAAGTTTTGAAAGCAGTTTTGGAGCTGGCATAGAGGGTTCATATGTAGTCACTTGCGCAAGTCTGATAGGCTAGCTCTGGAAAGTCTCCAACGTGCATTTACGAAAGGTTTAGTGGGTTATCCGCCTTCGTTGAACTACAGAGAACGATGCCAGACGCTTAACCTGGATCCTCTTTGGCTACGGCGTCTCAAGCTAAACCTTGCGCTCATGTATAATCTAGTTTATAACAATAAATTTAAGGTAAAACTCGCGATTCGCCTTCAACATAGCTCAAAATACAACATCAGGAACAAAGAGTTCACTTTGGCAACTCTT
>QNGE01000108.1:385108-407171 GCA_008508345.1 Paragonimus westermani
AAGCCATCCATATCAACTAATGGCGAAATTCTTCGACTATTCATTTTCTCCATCCTGAAAAATCCTTTTTCTGGCATGACCTTGAACATAGGACCTACGTTAGCCTTGTGAAGCAACAATTGATGTAACAACTCAACATTTTTTATCGAATATTGAAAATCTTGAGAACTTTCGTTTCGGAAGCAAGTGAGCCATCTGCCTCTTCATAAACTAGAGTGTTCCTTCATTATTTTGTCCGTTTTATTACTCTATTTCCATAATTGGTGTCTTGTACAATTAACAATTATGTGTACGTTATGTAGTTCACATTGAAATGTGTGTACTGATCACGCTTATCCAAGCGTGTTTCTCACGAATGGGTTGAGAAATATACCATTATTATTATTATTATTACTATAGACCACAGAAAGGTCGTTGATCGCTGGGTATGCTGTGGTGTGCGCTAACACTTCAACTTGTCTGAGGCCAGAGGTCGAGGTGGGAATGTGTGATAATAGCCATTCAGTGGGTACCCTAATCTGTCACTTATTATCAGGTTGTGGAAGAGCAGGCGCTTTCCACTGACTCAGTGGAGATTTACAGGTGACAAAAACAGCCCACTGGTGTCCACAACAACTCCCCGAGTACTGATATATGAAAACCCGTCATTTCTCCCATTAAACTGAACTTTGGTGAACAAGAAGACCGCATTGTTGTATCGTTATCCGAAACATCGGAAACAAGTCCAGCATGCCGATTGCGTATTCTAGAGGTAATGTTCGGACCAATGTCTTCTTAAACTGCAAACTTACCACGACTCATTCTGTACCTAGCGCGATTCGCGAGCAGGCGTCCTCCTTCCTCAAAACACATCTGCCGACCATTGTGTTCGGCTGAAGACTACAATGATTCTTGTCGCTGCACGACACGATGAACACATGAGAGGTTGTGGTCGCGAAAACAGCACAACCTGATGTGGGGCGTGGTACCAGTTTGATACGTCCATTTAAAGTTGGTGACAGATGTTAACGGTGGTGAAATACCAGTTATCTCACGGTATATAAAACCATCATCTAAACGACTGTGTGAGTCTGCTGCACGGAAAGTCCAGCTAGATTTTGGAGTCCGGCGCTGAATTTCACGAGGTTTGTTTGACATCTGAGCTCCTGTGTTTGGTGTAGTGTTACATTTTGAGTAAACTGAAATTCATTTTTGGTGGATTGTAGAATGTTAATCTAGTATTTGCGTTTATTTGCCTATCGCTGCCTCCAGTGAACAACTACAAGCTATCCACCCTGGCTGTATGAAGAGGATGCACCCTCTTTCATTTTCACCACAACCACCGTTGGGTAACTGGTGATGTTTGCTTGATATTGTCTGGCATGCTCCCACGTTCACCTATACCTCATCCTTTTGATGAGCTTACTCCAGTTCACTGGTTGTCACTCCACGAGATCAGTTCCGGTTGCTCCATCGAGAAGGCTCCATCTGATGAACGGTTTGACTCCCCAGTTAATTCACCTTCGAGGTGAAATAGCATCTTCGATGTACATTATGGCAACAAGAAGCTTCGAATGCTGTTTTTGTTGACCTCTGTTCCTGATCTTTACTCGCGCTCCAAGGACAGTCTTGTGAACATGAACGTCTGAATCAGCGTTATTACTGCCGCTAGGCGCCCCATACTGATTGGAACGGGCTGAATGGCCGAGAGGGATTTGCAAGGCGTTGTTCTAATAACCGATTCAGAGGTGCAACGTCTATGGTGCTGACCCTTGAATACCGCTAAAACTAATCCGTTCACTGGTGTTGCTTGAAAATAGTTTTTTTGCCATTTAACAGACAAACAAGTGATGCGCATGCAAAATACACTCCCGTAAATGCAAACATCAGTGACAACAATGAATCGATGGTCCTTGGTGAGGCTCAACTGTCATTCAGTGGTGACGAATGGAGAAAGCCCTGACTAAGAAGATAATAAGGAGAGGTAAGGGCGGAATCCCAGCTACTATAGGCAGCTACGTTTGTATTCACGCACTCAGCACCAATGCGTCTACACCCCACGGACTTACGACCGTGCCACAAGTAAGAGGTCACTAGCAAGACACTTTACATGCGACTTTGACTGACTCGCGTCATTATGCGCATTTAATTTAAAACACCTCGGCCATACATCGACAAAACCCACGCAGTCTTTCCAGACCGACAACCGTCTCACTTAAAGCTTCCAGCAGTGAATGTGTGAGCTGTGAAAGCACCAACCATTGCTGTGTAATTTGGAGGCTGCAAAACTTGATAGCCCTAAGCTGAGGACGTGAACCGCCCTTCTGTGGTTGATCGTCGGCACTTATATTCGATCATTCTTGCCAGACATCAGCAAGAGTTAATCAGCTAAGATGTTAGGTGACGTGTGCTTGTCAGTGGTTTGCCAGCGTTTTCGCACAGTCTTCGACGAGGTACTAGGCGCTGAGAACGTGAGCTTGTCGTCGACCTCCGTAGCACCCCTCTGATACCGTGACCGGCTACTGCAAGAGAGGAGGTTGACATGTCATGGCCCAGCATGTGCTGTTCGCCATAAAGAGAAAACCCACAGTTTCATATTACCAGTTCACCAATCGCACCCTCAAATTTAGCCATAGGGATAGAAATGATAGAGGAGAGTAAAATTCGTTCGACACTTCCGTAAGACTTCGGTTACCCTAACAGTGTATCTAAGTGAACGGCCGTGCAAGCGAGGACAGTAAGAAAGCCAATAGCAAGTATGGTGTAGTTATGAGAGGAAGTGACCTCCATCTAACCGCAGTTGGCCGCGGTATGTTGAAGACCGCAAACAATGGAACTCCTAGTGATGAGTTTTGCTAACTAAATTTTACGTGGTTGGCGGTTACGCTGTGTCCGGTCAGCCGCAGAAATATTAGAACGGGGAGAATGTAACAGTGAGTCCGGAAAGAACGAGCTGAAGTCTTAAAATTCACGGGACCGGTCACGGTACAAGTTGCAGAACATTCTAGTTTCCAAGTAAATACAAGACTCATTACCACATGCAGCATAGCATCAACCAGAGTGGTTTCGTTTGAACTTTCCCCCATCACTCTCCTCAACATATCCCGGAAGTCTAACGATTCCTGATTTTTTGTGTTGTTTACAGCTCTATTGCGCCTCTGTATTTGGTCGTACATTTCATGTAAATTTGTTGTTTGTTGCATATGCTTCACCTGAGCGCAACAAGGACCTCAGTTAATGGTGACAAATTTTACTGTCACATGGTGAGGTATCTGTGGTCACTCGCAGTAACCGTTGCTGCTGGTTAGTCCTACTTGGTCAGTATTGGATATATTTTGAGTTGCCTTTGCAGACATTTCTTTGCTTTAGTTAGCTTCACCGTAGTTCAGTAACTCACTTCTCTATGGCCTCTAGCTAGTTCTCAGGCATTTGAATGTGATGACATTCTGAGGATGTATGGGGTCCTCAAGTAGTGGAATATCCACAAACTTCTGCCGTCAACTGCACAAATGCTCCTAGCGTAAACTTATTCCTTCCGCTTTACGTTAACCCGTTAAAATGAGGGACCCGCTTCAGAAAAGCCAAGGTAATTATGAGAAAATGAACCTAGGTATACGACCTTAAAGGTGATTGCAATTAATATTAAGTGGGGTAAAAGGATACATCAATGAGGAACCGGGGTAAACAGATGCAAACAAACAGTAAAATACAAATGCAGGGTTACATATCTTTTTTCTATATTTACCGTCGAATCAGACGGACTCAATCTGCCCAGTATGCGTGAGTATACCAACAATTTGGGATGAAATAGTAGTCTGTCATTGTGGTACTGAAGTGACTTCAAGTGTTAGTCGGTGACTGCCATTTGCATTTCATGTTTGGCCGGGCCACAAATCATGAAGTTTACGATTGTTTATTGTCCAAATATTGCTCAAACGTGGTGTATGGCTAAATTCGATTAACTACGATTTAAGGTTTGCGGCTTGTAACAAATGGGCTGATTCTTATAATTGAATCAGGTGTGAGACGCATCCGCTATGGAATAATGGTTAGGTCGATGGAAGCCTAATGGATGGGTGAACTACAAAAATCTCTGCACAGAGTGGCATGTGAATCCAAGGATCGTACCCTCAGAGGAGGGTCAAAATCCACATGACGTCCAGTAGTACTGGGAAGTATATGAAGTTTTCCAAGCGTAGCTGCTGCTGCAAAGCAGTGGTATGTTTTAGCTGGCTGTCAGTTACCGACTTTGTAAGAAAAACTGGTGCGTGCGCGTACCAGAAATTATTCAGAAGTTAGTCGCCGTTAGAAATGCCAATTCGTGAATGGGTGCCTAAATCAGGGCTATTCCGAAGGGCTGCACATGTTTTCTGTAAGTTTACCAATTAATTTAAGAACCGGAGTAACATGGAACGAGCAAACTGTATGCGGTCTACTGACCAATCCTTCCAGCTTGGTTTCAGCAGCAGCGATGGCTGGCATCCTGCGTTCGCATGTTCAGTAAGCCCATAAGACAGTAGTAATATCAACCGTGTTAGATTTGGTGGGCTTCACGGGTTTTGCTGTCAACTTTGCTGTCTGCTGACAGTTCTCAAGTGGTCGATTGCGTTGGTCGATAGAAATTTGCTGAACACTACGTCAAACGATTGCAATTCAAGACGGTCTCCTTGGAAAAGTGGGAGCCCATAAAAGTGTTTGGGCCACAGTGCAACAACTGCGTGGTGGAAATTAAAAGTGATAAAACTGGAATTCTTGGGCGTGGATAAAAACTGCTTGGAGGAAACGCCACAGCAGTCAAACCGACACAGTCAGCGCACTGAGAAAAGACTAATTGCTAACCACTGCGCCCAACACAATAACCAGACGGAACACTTGGAGTAATCAACGTCCACGGAGAGAACTACAGGAGTGGCTTATCGTCCAAAGTAGGCTTAGTTTCATCGCGAGACAAACTTGTTCGCGCGTGCTGCCCAGTTAAAAATCGGCCCTCAGTCCAACCAAATGGATATCGGTGGAGCAATCCTTTGAGAATTGATGCTCTTGTTTCGGATGCGAGTGAACTTACGATTTAGTAAGATTTTAACATAGTGTTTTCTTGATTAGAGAAGGTTTAGCCGATCAAAACTGAGACAGTCAGCTGGAAGCACGACTAGGGTCGGTCGACATAACTGTTACTTCTGACATTTCCGATCCTATATTTCCAACTAATATTTTGTCTACGTTCACGCCTGTCTGAAAATATTCTTTCTCTCAACGAGTCAGGTGAGCCAAAATCAGTCGTCAAACATGATCGGCTGGTGCCAAAACCACTATTCCCTGCTCTAAAGTCGACACTGATTGTCTTAAAGGCAAAGGTTCTAAGTCTGAAAGTTGCGCTGCCTCTTCCAAAGGAAATGCCGTTGAAGGTGGTGAAGATATACTGGTGGTTGCTTCCACAACTCCTCAAATTGAAACCCATGTAGCGTACCGCCCCCCAGGAACATACCTATATCCTGCAGATTTAGGTGGGCAATGGGTAAAATGTGGCATGACTGATAGTCGATCAGTTCTACTTTGGAAAAAGGGCTATTACTTCCGCCTAAATGAGTAATGTTTGGTCGAACGCAGTCGTAAGTTCAGACATTATCTGATGGCTGTACTCTTGCGAAGCATGTGGTAAGTGCTATGGAAGTTTGACGCTTTAGCTTATACCTCAGAATATGAATGCGATCGTGCTGCGTCGTATGTCTTATACCGAATCTCACGGAGAGTACTTTTGACCGTTGTTTTGCTTCTGCTCTACTCCAACTGCTCACGGACATACGGGGTTTCAATATACCCATAAAACTCATATTATTATGGTTCGTGTTTGGACGTTGTACGAGTTCAGAAGATCACACCCAGGTTACTCGATATGAACTGGCAAACGTCTGCAGTATCACTTTAGTGCTTTGAAGGAATATTGTAACACACCCGTGTTTCACTTTTGGTCTGTCTCAATTATTTGTGGTTATCGAATTTCAAACGCACCCATCAACTTGTGTTGCTGACCTCCAACTTGTAGTGCACGAAACCCCCGAAGCAGCAATTTATCGCTATTGGGAACGGATAGTCCAGCGGTTGCCTTGCTGCTCCAATCCAAACTTCTCAACGTGAGACCAAGTTCGGAGTTAAGCAAAAGCGAAACTGTCCAGTAAAAGATGAAATTTGGTCTTATTCATATGTGACCTGCTGTGCAGACTTACCACACGTGATGATGATGGCGCTGTTGGCATTGTATCGGTCGTCGGAACATCAGCGATAGGATTAGTAGAATGTCAAGCTATACGCAAATGTAATCCAAGTGAGTGCAGCATCGTCATGGTAAAACTTCATCGCAGGACGCATATTCCCCTTTGGGGAGCGATACAATGCAGTGGATCGGTCTAGAACGAATACGTGCGAGGGGATACTACGGCCAGTTTGGAGTCGGTCAAGGGGATAGTTTCAACTCTGTTGACTGTCATTGGCCGGTTGAAATCTTTGGAAACGTAAATCGCTCGCAGCGCGCCGCCCACCACCGGCTTCAAACCAGCTGCCATGCCAGAGATGCTTAGGTTATCTGTACGATTACAAGAGAGCCTACATGCACGCGGGTTTGAGCTAGCTAATTCGGGAGTCCACAACGCTGTTATAGGCGCTGCAGTTAATTTGGTGCTCACCTCTTGCGGATAAAGTCAGTCGTGAGAATGGGCGGGTTGGCCACTGCGGATACCATACGTCACGTGCTGTCCTTTCTCATTCCTCATGAAATGGTGGTTTCGGCGGAACAAACTAGAGCCTTTAACGATCGGGCCGCTTGTGATTTACTCTTGATGGAATTAGTCCATTTTAACGTGTTAACACAGCCTCCATCCTGAAATTTGTTACAAGGATCATTCTTGTTCAACAGAGGTGCGCCGATGTTTCAGGCTAAGAACCTCTCGTACCTATGAAGCGTTGACTCCGCAGTGCTCACGATTGAACGGGTGGTGGCCAGAAGCCCACAGCAAACGATTCCAAACCGATGGATGTCGGCTTGGTTGGCGATTAGCGAACGGGAGGCATTTGAAAGAATACATCCGACAGCGTGCCTCATTGTTCATTCAGTTCATGGGGGTTTACAATATTGTACAGAGTATGCTTTTTTGAAAAAACCGATCACATCAGAAGTATTTTCAACAAGGAAGTGTAGTCTGGAGGCAGGTAAGGCTGTGAAGTTCATGCGACGCACACTCGCCAGTAGTCGCAGTGCTATTGTGAACCTTCGGAAATCCGGCCTGATGTAATCTCAGTAAGTAAACGCTTCGACTGCAATGCTGCCTGTGATTTTAATTTCTTGCAGTCATTTGCCGCAATGTGGTTGGTGTATCCCTGTTGTTATATATTCCTTCCCCGTTTCTCTCCTTGTACCTTTCCCAAGAGCATATTCAAAGTTGCTGCGGTGACTCCACCATCGATGTCAAAACTGTGTGAACACACGTACAACAAATTCTTCATCCGTTTCTAAGGAACTGTTTTGCAAAGTGTTAGGTAAACTATTTATCTTTGCGGATGTTCTACAAAATATGTATTGGATGTTGTCAGCAACTCCCAAAAAGCTAACAGTGATGTTAAATAAACCGTTTGAAAAAATGCGGAATGTGTTAATTGCCACAAAAGCTCAGCTTGCAAATGTTTCTCGTTACCGACGTGGAGGCCGCTGTGACTTAGTACAATCTTTCTACTTGGGGAACGGTTTTACCACCGTAGACAATGTATTGGCGAACCCATTCGATAAAGTATCTAAGCTGAAAGCTGACCTGGCCCAGCTGAAGGTAGGTTACGCCAAAACTGATTTTCTAAAGAAGAATCTTGTCTTCTTATCTCGTATCTTTAGAGAGCTTGAGATTCCAAGGTTGATAATATTCTGAGCGCAAGCCTGTTCAACAACGTGTTGACAGAAGATTCCGCGAAGTGGATGCGTAACTCAAAGACATCGTATTTATAGTGCCAAATGAACTCGAAGAGCACCAAAAAGTACTCCCAAAGGTTACCTTTATAGATACTTCAACACACCTGGATACACCATCGTGAGAAGTGACAAATTGTCTGCTGCTTGTTTTATCCAAAGTCCGGAGCAATACCATTGCAAAACAGCTAATGGAGTAACAACACCTCATTGACCTGAGGAGTCCGCTGGAACTTAATAGAATTGTAGAAGACAGAACACCTCTTGAAAGGGAGTATTAGCATCTGTTATTGGGCAAAAGCCCATCTGTAGCTACCTGACTCAGGACGCATCCAAGCAGGGTTTTAAATTGTCCAGTGATGATTAACTGGGTCACAATAGTCGTGTGGCTCAATTCTGTTGCACCACACCTGGGTGGACTAACCACCTGTCGGTAATGCCAAAGCCACAAAAAGCCGAGCAGATTCGCTGGCTCGATGGATCAAGCAGCGGATATTGACAGTTCCAACAGCGTACCGAGTGTAAGTGAACCTTTGGTCTAAAGGTCAACTAGCAAATGGGGGCAGATTGATTCAAATGAAGCGTCCAGATTTCAATCCATCTTCACAATAACCGAAGCAAATGGGGTGAGACTTCGCCCGTCTACTAGTCAAAGGCATGATTGCGTTTAAATTTCAACCAGGTCCCGAAAGAACCCACAAACCGACCACCGCTTGGGTTCCGGCGACAAAACCCCTCCTCAACTCACCACACTAGGAGACGCTTGAGCTCGTTTCCCCAGCATCACAATGGGGAAAAAGACGTGGAAACTCAAATCCATACTCACCAAACAGAAGGATGCATTTGTTACCAACCCATAATTGTGGTCCTTTGTCTGATAATAGCAGCCTGTCATGTGAAGCTCCCTTCATCACAGAACCTAGCCATAGTCCCTTTATTATATCCAGAGCCATTTGCAACACATTCATCACCCTTCTCAATAGTCCCTACAGTACGACTGCTCACCTGAACGCAACCCGCGGTCTTTTTACCGAAAACGCGCGTGTAGGCATAATCAGTTCATTTTAACCTCATTCATTTTTTGTGGGATATACCGTCTAAACCTTCCCTCCTAATCTCAGCAGCTTTACTGTCCATCATATACTGTTGACACTTTTCCAACACCATCTGTCATGCACTCAGATGCGGGCGAAGCCCAATCATTCAATAATAAGCTAACTCTAGGAGCACCAGCCAAAGCGACGTCACCAGAGTTTATGAATTACACATACATTCCTGCCTTAGATATTTCTGAAGGTCTGAAAATTAAGTCAAACAAGAAGTGCATTGGGCTTATTGTTTTGAATACACGAACACTAGTCAGCAAGATGCACAGTTTTCGATGTTTCAGTTTCATCTACAAACCTCACATTATTCTAGTCACTGAAAATTGGTGTCCATGAAACTTCAGACACACTGAACTAAATGTTATAGGTTGTCGTATGCTCTGCAGAAACTGCGGTGAAGGACGTGTTGGCGGATGTATAATTTATTCAAAGGCGCGATACTCTGCACTCATACTTTATGGGCGTTTCTTGATACGGGTGACGACTGTGTATAGCCGTTATTGCTAAGTGGATTCCGTGAATAATTGCCAGGGTGCGTCTGCAGAACACTTAACGCCACCCATGACATGACTAACATTACCAATGGGCTGATTTATGTATCAATCTTACCTTCACAGTACAAAATAAGTGACGGAGATTTTAACACGTCCAATACCTCTTGGACCTCTCTCACAAGCCCTGCAACTGAAGCGCGAGATCCGCACGTGTGTCCAAGAAAACGGGTGACGCCAAATCGTTCCAGCACCTACTGGACTAGACCACACATTAAATCTCAACCCTACGGCAGGTAATTTCTCTGCTACTGTGTCCGCTTTGGAACAAAATACAGGAAGCGATCGCAACGTAGTCAGCTTCTTGGTAAAACTGAAGGCTGTGAAACGTCGATCATCATATATCACCGCCAAGTCAAGTTCGTTGACTGCAACATGTTAACCAAACTTCTGAGATCACTGGAGTGGGAAATACTTTTTTTGACTTCTTACTCCAATGTTGTAAACGAAGTTTCTAACAAACGCCTCAGGTTTCGCATGACCAACTCAACCCCGTAAAGATCAAAACGTCGTAGTATATGCGGCAAAAGCAGAAAGATCTCACAGGAACTATAGCAGAGACATTACACTCAAAGTAGTAACACTACAGAAAAAATTGCCGTTACAATCCATGAAGATTTGAATTCATATTTTCCTGCTCCCTCCAGCACTGAGAAAAGAACATTGCATCCACCTCACCCCGTGGACGTAAGTTTGTTCCAGGGCCATATTCCTTTGAATTCAGGGAACATGAGATCTCAGTTAGCTGTTATCAACCACCCTTAGCCTCCTGGTTCCAACGGCACTCAGCCGGCTGCTCTCAAACCTTGGTTCCTTTCCTCCAAAACGGCGATTCTCTGCGAGGAGAACCCCCCCACAAATATAACTCGCAACAAGACACCACTTATCACCTCAATATCCATACCTTAATTTGTTCCACGGTGTTGGAAATAATGACAGTGTCACATGGTTGAGTTCCGGTTACCACAAAATCTAACAAACGAGGATATTACATTGGCAGCTTACAAAAAAGAAAAAACGGAACCAATTTCATCCTAGCGAAATATTTCTGCAGTTGAAACAACTCCCATGTGGAATCAGAGTCTGTAAATATATATATCAACTTAGCTGAAGCAAAGAAACCTACCTGACAATAACGAACGTCACGCATAGTTTCAATCTCTGCCTGTCCAGATACGACATCGGCTTAATAACATCTGAGGGAAACCCTCTGTGTCGCGTGATACTACGTCACGCAACGTTCGAGCTGGTCAAGCCTGCCAGTTTCACTAGTGGGCGGAGATTTCTAGATTTCGAAGCACAGTAACGACACCAACAAGATAGATATTGCACTTAGTTGTTCAAACCATAAGTGTGGAAAAAACAAGTCTACAGTAAACATATATGGGTTTCCATATAAACAAGATTGCTGTAGTAGACAAAATGAGAGGCAATCGACTCTCGTCCACTAACGGTTTAGAACGCCTTCCCCAAAGAGAAGTCGGAACGTAGTGCCAACAAGCATCGAACTAAACGAACGCAGTATGATTAGGAGACAAATCGTGTCTCCAGCAGTGTTAGGAAATATGGTAAACAATTGGTTCTGAGCCAATCTAGGACCAACGGCAGCGACCAAAAGAAGAATGAAAAGAAGCGCGAGGTGGGCTCTAGCCCACTCGGTCGCACTCAAAAGTGCGCCAGGCGAGAAATGCGTGGAAACTTCGAGCGCATTAAACAACGCTCTGGAAGGTCCAGGTTGAACGACCTTGAATAATGAGAGAATCGGTGAGTCGGTAGAGAAGGAGCAAGCATTTGTTGCACGCAATTAGTTGCATGGCTGAAGAAAGGGGTACTCAGTTCATATCAGACCTTCCGTAGCGGGCGTACACAGGAGCATGCGTACAAAACACACAGGCCATAAGGCGCGGTTGCTGCGGGATCCCTGGAGGATCTAGACACTCGCTGATCACCACGCCGTTGGCAATGACCCAACCATTATAGTATGCTCTCTCTTCACACTGATGGCCATCTGGGTTTGGTTATTCTTCACCATACAAAAGCTTTTAACGTTGAATTCATCTGCGGAGACAAAAGCCAGTCAACTTGTCTTTCTCATATGATAACATGATAATCTTGCGTTGCCACTGGTGTTTCCTCTTCTCCTGCTAAACCACCTGGTAAACTTTGTGTTGTTAAACGCTCCTTTCCTTTTATCTCTCAGCCGTGCAGAGTAAATCGATGTTAAAATTCGGTAGCAGGCAATTGACCAGTAAATCTTTTAATCCTTCCCCTTTAGCGTTATGTGATAACCATTTGGTAGCCCAATGCATTTATTGACTAACACACACACACTACACATTCCGTTATTCGTCATGGTTCACATGCGCATTTTATTTTCTTTTACTTATCACGTATTTTGCTTTCCACTCTTGGTTCTACAAATATATCTAACACTGGCAAACATCCTACCACGCCAGACACTGAAAATCCCGTAGTGGTTGGATGATCCGCGAAATTTGCGAAATTCCGCCGATTCTGAGCAAATAACTAAGTCTAGTCCAGATATCCACCCATTTCTTCGCGAAAGTGTATGGTTTCCTGTCGCCCGTCGCCCCGACACATTTTTCTGCATGATTTTCTAAAACTATTCATTTAAAATGATGGTGAAAGTCGTCAGTTGTTCACTTTCTCCAATCACCAATCGCCCATTTTCGGCGTGACTTTGACTGCTAGGTCAGTGATCGCTTCATAAAGCGCAAATTGATGTAACTATTCAGCAATTTTCAATCGAGTTTCGGAGATTTTGATAACTTTCATTTTAGAAGCATGTGTAGAGACCTGGAGACCACACTGGCCTGCCTGCGGTGTGATATTGTAGCGAGAAGGCGTCCAACAAAGCACAATCTTTATTTTCCAAACCGCTAGTCACATGCAACGCGCGCTCTCTCGTTCATGAGTCGTAATNAAAACTCGCACCCCCGACCTGACAATCCACCACAATATGTGAAACAGTTTGAAAACTCATAGTTGCATATCCCACCTGGGCTATTTCGAGTTCGCATGCTATATGCTGTCGGATTGTTTCCGTGCATATCATGTGACTGTTGCGCGAAGCCGAAACACACACGTCACATTTTTCTGGTTTAGTCGCTTGTCGACAGCCGATATCTAGCCTCTCTAGCTATTTCGCCTGTAGGTACCGTTTATAGCGCGATCACAGAACACTAGTACATTTCGTCAAATAAAGATTTGCTCTGTTTCTTCAACGGTGTTTTATTCTTTGCCTCTGATAATTGCGCACCTGGGGAAGAAGCGACTCAGTGTGACGAGCACTAAACATGTGTCTCGTACATTTTTCCATAAATTAGAATTCCTTCAATGTGAAATAACTGGGAACTGCTGAAATCAGTTGCGGAGAAGGTGAGTGTAACCACTCTCACGATGAATTGGTTGAGAAAGGTACTTGAGGTTGTCAGTCTGCGGCCATTGAGTAGGTGTCTTTGATCTACGGAAGGACGAGATTACAAGGCTGTTGGTGTTTCATTTCTAGTGGCAGCCAGACATTTTGAACGGAGGGCCCTTAGAAATCCTTTTACATCCAACGCACAATGCATGGTTTGCCTGCTCAGTGTACCGAGGATCACAGTGATTCATCGAGCGTATGCAGATGTACCATGATGTCTGGACCAGATGATTTACAATTAAGTGGCTTCTCGAAGAACGAGCAAGTCAATCTAACATGATCCGCTTCTTAGATTTTTTCGAAACGTTTGAAGCAGGCCAGGTAAAAAGTGCTCAGATTGGTCCCTCTGAGGAACAACTGCCCAGAATGCTCCATTTCAGAACAATCGAGCAAAACACTAGTTGGGCCGTACAATGAAGCTCCGGTCAAACAACATGGTGTAATGCGGACAGTCCTGGTACCAACAGCCAGACAGCTGTAGGCACACGGCATCGGATATATGGATAGATGAGTACTCGAGCGCTGTCTGACAAGCGAGTTGTGTATTTTTGCTAAAGGCGTGTGCAACGCTAAGTTGTATGTGGGAATCAGTTGGGGGATAACCATGTCGAACTGCAAAAAAACGGGAAATGAGTATTTTTTCTACGCTCCGTAAGGTTAAACAGCGCGGCTTTTGCCCATAACGGAATAGGGGGGTAAATGAATTCAAAATCATCAAGCGTGATGCATCATGAAGACTCAACCAAACTGGCCAATACAATCAACACCTCAAAAATAAGCCGCGTAGGAGCAAAGGGAATCAAAACTAGAAGGAACGCAAATCGACTTTTGGGGGTAGGCGGTACAGCTGGCTAAATAGAAACGGAGGCCTCCCTTCTTTTGTGTTTAATTCAAGATATCCCTACTGCCGGTTGTTAGAAGTCTCAGAGATGAACGAGGAGTGCAAGTCAAGATGAGCAAAAGGAATGCAGGTACTATACTCCTAATTTTTGAAAGGGCGTACGCAACAAAGGGTGATGGACGTGCGGACTAAGTTGGCGCTGGGAGTTGTAACAACCGTTAAGATGATTGATTGCAAGCGTGGGCATTACAACTGCCGACTGCAGTGTCAAATTAGCTAGTATGAGTGACTTGATTAACCAAGTGTCGGGGTGTATCTATATGTCCCACGTCGAAAATGAATAGATTATCCCCTTCATGTTCCGCTTCCCTCCCTGTAGTTGCGTTGTCTGGTGTACTATCGCTTGAATGACCAGATGGGAAATGAGCAAAAATTCACATATGGCGCGCCATCATCATATACTACTTTCCAAGTAGTTTCTGCTCTGCGACTCAGCACAGATATCAATTTCTAGTAAATTGCGTATCGGTCATAAAAGTACTAAAATCTGGTAATTAGAAATACGCAACAGTAAAATGAGACGTACCTTGCCAAAACCCAGAGCTAGTTTCTACTCCGTTGTGATAACGCAGCACGTCGGCCAGCCTAGTCGTAATGTAATCCGTAACTGTACAACGTAAATGCTTGTGCAGTAAATGAACCATAGCATACCAGTTAACTGGTTGTAGCTTCATTCTCAAAGTCAAGCATGAGTGTATATCGACCGATGAAGGCTGCAACAACTTGTCTGTGATAAACGGTGAGCAGTATACAATATATCTCTCGAAGTTTGTTCTGAACATTTGCCTGAGGATTTGACTCTCGTCGAGATTAAATTTCAACTTGTCATCGTCAACCGAATTATAAGAGAAAACTTAAGAGTTAAAATGACAGCCTTCGCAATCGTAGGTGAGAATACTTTTCAAACACCTTGCGGAATCTACACTAATGCTTGAACCTCTCAATGGAATCATGAATACCAACCCGAAAAGGTACACACCATTGAACGCGTCCAGCTTGAAGCTAAAAACGTTGTCGCTAATATGCAGGGTTTCTATTGCCTGTCTCGTCTTTCAATTCTTAATACGTATCAGTTTGAGGTTCAGACCCTCTGCAGAGGCTGAATACTTACACATCTTTTCATTAGCACAGGATTTGTGCAGCAAATTTTCACCTCAATAATAACTAAAACCGGAGAGATCACAGCAAGAAGATCTGCAATCTCTGATCTTCTACCTGCGTGAGATGAATGCTTTTTAGAGCGTCATCAGCTTCTGGGACCACCTTCAACGGAGGGTTGTTGATTACTCTTCTAGGAACCGTTCAAAGTGCGAGTAGATTCCACCTCAATTAATTTACGTCAGCATACTAACCCATAGATGGTGCTTGATGTAATCCTCAACAATAATGCTGCGCCCTATTCTGTATACTTTCTTTCAGATCAACATAAGCTCGTGGGGTATCGAAATAGACAAACTGACTGGATCTCGATGATCTGCATCTCTAGTCTCGAACCCGCGTGCAAATCGCCGAAAGTCTGCCTCTCTGTGTTCGCCTTCCTCCCAACCGGGTTTTTCCGCAGCCTCGATCACTCGATCCTGCAACCATGGGTTCGAAAGAGAGTTGTGGCACGCCAAACACCGAGGGTGCACCGATGTTCCAGTTAATCTAGTTTGCGTAGTTGTCGACGGCCGTTCCAACAACATGCTAATCCGTATACGTTCTTCATAACAAGCGTGGAATAAGTCATATTTTCCTGTTATCACTGCGAAATATTTAGCCCACAAAGGTCCACCAACAGAGAAGAACTACATTTTACTGACATCTGCTGGAAGTCATTTGAACTGGAAGTTTGTTTGACTGTACCAATTTTGAAAGTTGCCGCGCTACCTAGAAACAAGTATTTTAACATGGACGCGTCAAACCCAGAGAAAGATACGTTCAACAAAATGCTCGCTAATAAAGATTTCTCAATGGACGAATACTTGAGAGTTATATTTGACAAAAGGCTTTTCGTGTAACATCATGTTCCTGTTTCTACTTTATACAGGAAGGTTCCCGAAGGTGAAGATAGAAACCTTACCTCTTCAACTAAATTGCTTGCTAAACACAATCTGATAAAAAAACTAAGCGAAGATTTGCTAGGCAGAAAAGAAGTGAGACTTTTGCTGCATGTTCACGTCTTAGGAATTCCGTGTGAAAATCGAACACATTCAACAAAGGCGGCAGAAATTAGAAGATAAAGAGTGTCAGCTGAAAGAGTCGCTAATTAAGTTCGAACGCTTTTTCAAGGAAAACGATGATAAGCGTTTACGGGCTCTCAAGAAACTGTCAGCTGAAAGAGGACTTCAGCGACAGCGGCAGAGAGAAATAGAAGCGTAAGTATAAGCTAGCATCTTTTTGTTTCACGCACGTTTCAATGAAAGACTGAACGCATGCAATTCAAAATTGTTGCAAAAACGAAACAAACTAGACAGCAGTGTTAAGTGTTTGTCGAAATACCGTCGATTCTTGGAGGAAATCGTGAAGCAGTCGGACGATTTCAATGAAATAACGGAAATTATTTCACGATACGATGCGTTAAGCACAAACCTAAACGTACGTGGTTCAACTTTTTCACTGGCGTTTAGGATTTGAAAGAAAGAGATAATGCGATCAACCAGATCTCTGAGGATATGCGCGTCAATTTACACAAGTACAAAGAAGTACGTTTGGTCAAACAAAGCACACATATTCAAGATGAAAAATGATGAGAAGCTCACACTCACAAATGAATTAGCGGAATTAAGAAGAACATTGGAACTGCAACAAGTGGAGAGCAGAAATAATGAAGTCACCTGGGAACACGCTCGAAACGCAGCTGTTCAAAGGATCGCTGAGTTGAGTGCTGCGAAGAGGTAACTTCTTAAAAACTCATCACGCAATTCACTAGTGCAATCCACAACATGTACTGCATCACAAGGATTTATGAAAAATATGGGGAAGTTGCGAAACCTGATGATGTTAGCAGTCAACTTACTGTGGTGAGTACTACTGGCTGATTATGACTTTTGCCAACACATTGATCAGGCGATACTCAGTGATACGTTGGTGAACGCATGGCATCAGCTTTTCTACAAAACAATCACGCAAAGCCGGCTTAGTATCGCTTTTCCTTAGTGTCATAGAAATGCGGAAGTTTGAAGCTATATGAAGTAAAATACTATATACCTTAATCATTAAGTTTGTCATCCAACTAAGAATTTATCGCAGCCTTAATGCTCCTCAAGGACGGCATTCACTACAGCAAGCAGAAAAGTATTCGGGTCTGTAGTTTCTTTCAAAAGAAAACAATGTTTACCTGAGATTTGGAATTGCAGGTTATTAAGATTTTTACCTCGATACCACTAGTCACTTCATAAGAAGGCATGACGGAAATCTTGACTTCCATCTTGGAGTAAAGAGAGTCAGTAAGTTTTATGCCTCATCAATGTATTCTTAACTGGTAAAAGTGGAGGTCAATGGATTTTTAAAACACTTTTATGAAACTTTTGGAAAACCTACTAGAATGTTAGTAACAACCTGTTGCACACACCATCTTAGTTTGATTCCACTAAAAGGCCAGAGTAAGCCAGATTCTGCATTGTAGATACGCTATATCGTTGTAGTGACCAGCAATCATCTGGCTTCTCTAAGGATTCTGGCAGAAACCGTGCCTTATGGCCTGTGTGTTTTGTACGCATGCTCCTGTGTACGCCCGCTACGGAAGGTCTGATATGAACTGAGTACCCCTTTCTTCAGCCATGCAACTAATTGCGTGCAACAAATGCTTGCTCCTTCTCTACCGACTCACCGATTCTCTCATTATTCAAGGTCGTTCAACCTGGACCTTCCAGAGCGTTGTTTAATGCGCTCGAAGTTTCCACGCATTTCTCGCCTGGCGCACTTTTGAGTGCGACCGAGTGGGCTAGAGCCCACCTCGCGCTTCTTTTCATTCTTCTTTTGGTCGCTGCCGTTGGTCCTAGATTGGCTCAGAACCAATTGTTTACCATATTTCCTAACACTGCTGGAGACACGATTTGTCTCCTAATCATACTGCGTTCGTTTAGTTCGATGCTTGTTGGCACTACGTTCCGACTTCTCTTTGGGGAAGGCGTTCTAAACCGTTAGTGGACGAGAGTCGAGCGCATCCCCACTTGTGGAATGCACCATGTTCAATAATTGTAATGATGAGATAAATGAATAGGTGGCTAGCCAGCTGAACCCTACACAGTTTTGCTGCGCTACACAGTTTTTAGTATACTTCGTTGAATAGACTCATGATTGCACACGCTATTTTTCTTCGACGGGGAACAATAATTCCTCCTATAATTATCTGACTTCATTCACATCAGCTTTACAGGTGCTTTGATAGCCAGAATTTCGCATTCTCAGATAGTTGTTTTCTGAGAACGACGAAAACTGGACTGTCTTCCAGATAACTTGTTAAAGTTTATTTTTATAATGTGTCGGTGGAACTAAAGATAATTCCATGGCCGATTCTTGAGAAACGCATACTGAAAGGAGTATAAAATAAGTTGAACTGATTCTCTGTGACTCGAAGCTTTCACTCAGAAAGGCTTATATATCGTTATTGATTACTATCGCGCTGGATATTCTATACCTTTAACTTTTGTATATTTATCGTGCGACACACGCTTAAATGCCTCAGGACCCCCAAAATTTGTTTTGTATGCAAGACCAAGGTTTTCCCGCCTATTTTAATTCGTTCATGTGTATACGCTAATCAAGTAGAATCCATATAGTCTAAATCCGTGCTAAGGTAACTGATGCGATAATAGTTGGATGGGCTTGTTTTACTTGCACAGTGGTCCGAAGGTCTTGTTCGAGATGCTGTTTGAACCGTTTAATTGCTGAATATCAAAAGCACGACTGTAACGGTACTTATAAATAAGGGTGTTGGTAGTATTTTCGCTCTGGAAAGTATTTTCTCTGAAACCGGTTCACACAAACTATTCAGGTGATACCAGGAAGACCCGATGTTTTTAAGGGAACACAGATTACCTAATGTTTCTGGATCTTTGCGTCAAAACTTTCGTGTGATTGAGCGTGATTGTGCACAATGCCGTATTTGGTATTTTCATAATCGAGTAGCATGAAGCTTCTCGCTTGTACAACTCATCAACAACATTTTCTTTTCCAGATTTGTGCATTTATTCTGGATCTACTCAAACTTGTCAAGGACCTCAGTTGACGTTCCATATCAACCATTGTCAACATAGTTTTTTTATCGGTTGAGTATATCTGTCACTGTACTCGTTGATTTGAATTAATTGGTGTAACTTTGCTTGATGGAACCCAACAGTATACTTGCTCATGTAAATTGTATATGTAGCACAGTTTTGTTGTATATCTTTATAATTTCAACACTTAAAAATACTTGTGACTTATATTTACTTTCCTGGATTCGAAGCTGGAGTGATCGCACCTGATAAAAATTACGAAATAAAGCGCTATAACTTATTTGTTGGTTGTCTTTAATGGCTGTCAGCATTTTTATGCATTCTGGCTATTTAAGGCTGTCACTGGTGATCAAAGTTGCTTGGCGTGAATCTTGAATCAATCAGTTCATAGAGAATTTACCTCTGTATTCTCATACCTACTATGAGTAGCGGCATAGCTGATAACAATAATTGCCTTCCAGCAAATGAGTGTAACCCTCTCAAACCTCAGCAAACATGGTATATTTGATTTATAAACCTTTCACTCAATGTGAGTTGAATAGTTCCCACTAAAGTCAAGTTCAGATTGTTACAATGACTAACGTGACAAGTATTACTCTGCAACTTCTGAAACTACCCACTATAGAAATATGGTGGGTGATATTATTGAAACTGTAGATTGCCGACTTCTACTGATTGGTAGTTGCAAACCGACCAATAATTTTGAAATGTTTTGTTATGCACGAAAACACCGACTGGGTCACTATAGGCTTTTCTCAAGATTCGCCGTCAGAAGATGCCTATGTCTACTGTAAACGCTTGTGTAATGATATTGTCGTGGTTAACTAGGACAGATATATTTCTATGGTTTTAATCCTATCTTCTACCTTCTTTTTTGTGGCAAAATGATCGATTATACACTCTTTGCTATTTCTTGTCCATCAGAATGTGTAGAAGGTCCTATTTGAGAAAGTTCTTATGGTAGTACATGAGGCCTATTTATTGTTTGCTAACAAACTCCTGACATGACTTGGTGCAAGCACTACTCAGAAAAGCCGAGCACTTTGCTCAAGTTCACAAAACACCAAGAAACTGCCCGTACTGAAGACCTGCTACTTAGAACTGAACAGAAGAGTCAGGTTTTCAAAGTTGATCATAGAATACATTTCCTCAGTTGTCATCTGAACCAAGAAGCAAATAAAAACCTTTTACTGCGGCTATAAAGATCATTCTTGCCTTCTCTCTGAATGTTACATTTACAGTTCAAAAGTCAAGTTTTAACTGATAACCAAACTACTTGGGCACATTTGATATGGTGCAGTCTACTTAAGTGCAGAATGCAACCACAGCTAGGTGATCATCACAAAATATATGCCGACGTCAAAAGCTACAACGTTGATTCTTCTTCACCCCTAACTGCCATTAACAATATACTAAGAATTGGGTAAGTTTTCTAATAGCCGAAGCTCGTAACGGCTGGAACACTCACACTTGAACGAAACATTTTTCTGTGTGCATGTTAGAATGTAAAAACATTGTTTTTATCACTGCCTCAGAAAACATGACGTCATATGTTGTAAACTAACTAACGAAAATTGTTTCAGAGTTGATGGTAAAAGCACAGTGAAGCAAAGCTCTATTTGATTTCAGAATGGACGAAGACAATCAAATCGTTTTGAAGTCATAATTTTTGTTGAATTTCACCGACATCATTTATAAAATCCAGAATCCTCTTGAGAATTTCCGAAGAAAGCAGGTGTATGTTAGTTGAAAGTTTTGTAAGTGAACACAAATCGATAAAGTGATAATCATCATTTTATTGTATATTTCAAAGGTAACCATCCAGAGGGCTTGTTCGAATCTTCAGCCTTCCATAGACAGCGATGAGTTTTTCTCGGCCTGGTACACACCAGTCACAACCGGCATAAGTTATTTTTGAACCATTACATTAAAACATGGAGATCAAACTGTGAGACTGTTCGAAAAATCCTTGTGTACCGTCTGACTGGTAGATATGCATAGACCTCAAGTTGAGACTTTAACATGCTGTTTTCGTAGGACCATCAAATAACAGTAGGCAAACCGAAGTATTTTGGGCGGTTGTTACCTCCTGTTATTCGCAATAGTTAACGAGGGGTGAGCTATGCCGAACTGACTGATTGAATAAAATGACATTAATTGCTATCGCCGTTTAGCGCGTCATTGCTTCAGTCGTCATATTTTTGGAGAAGATATATCAGAATAATTCAGATAAGCTACCTTTTCTTATTGCTGAACAGACATTTATCTCGGAAATTTTACTCATGCGGTATTTACTCATAAACACTAGACAAAATCGGTATGACCAAAGGTTGTGCTGCATATTTCTGTTGGGTAGCCCAAAGGCTCATCGTGAGGCTTGGTTATTGGAAAAAATTCAAGGAAATGGAGACCGCTTTTGTTTTATGAAACACCGGCAAACTGTTTAGGCTTATCCGTGTCACTGGTTCCAGGCGGCCGTCTGTCAGTAAAACTATCAGCAAGACAGATGGCACATCCATCTTTAATAGGTCCAGAAGGTTAGAACGATGGGTGGAACACTTTGAGGGTCAATTCCACCGAACCCCTGTTTCTACTGCGTTGCAGCCACAAACTTGTAATGTAGTGCCCTGGTCGGTAGAATTGGAACCACCCACTGAGACTGAGGTCCGCAATTGCATTGCGGCTCTCAAGCGTAATAAGGCTGCCGGTCCAGATAACCTCGTGCCAGCACTTTTCAAAGAAGGGGGAGAGGCGTTGATAAAAGCTTCGACATATTTGTTTCAACTTGTGTGGACGGCGGAAACTATCTCCTCGAAATGGGGTCACTCGATAATAGTTCCTATATTCAAGAAAGGTATAAGGGACTCTTCTGAAAACCACGGGGAAATTAGTTCGACCCCAATCATTTCTAGGGTTCTAGCATCCATTATACTTC
>QNGE01000108.1:415552-433519 GCA_008508345.1 Paragonimus westermani
TGTTTCCTGAGGCAAAAGCAGTCTCCATCTCCTTAACTTTTCCCAATAACCAAGCCTCACGATCAGTCTTTAAGCTACGTTTCAGTTTCCTACGGACATCTCTTCTACACTTGTTATATGAACTGCCAGGAGGGATGTTCCGCCTGGCATCTAACAACTCCAGAGATTTCTCCGAGATCCAATTTGAGTGAAAGAAGCGTCTTAACTGAAGCCAAAAAGTCCAAATTATGGCAACACATTGACCGGTACAGCTAATAAAAGGCGCAGTAATACAGCATACGGCGTAACTGTATTAGCAGTAAAATATGTTAACATCACATTAACATTGTGTTTTGTGCACCACAAGGGAGACTTCTCAGTGGAACTACATCCCCGTACAACAAATCAGGTTGGCGTTTACGGTGAACAGTCTAAAAATTGGAACACCAAAGGTAACGTACGTAAATACTGTCTACTTCAATCATTTTTGTTTGTTTTTTCGTAGACTGAATAATAAGGAACTGTCTATGGGACTAACAAGACGTCAGCGTGAGCCTCGCAGTTAGTGCATGTCTGAGTCATGTTGATTGTGCGAAGGGTTATATGTTGTTGTCTGGCAATTTCCGAGCAGCGAACAGTGTTAGAAGCCATTTCGTGGTCAAAATACGTTTGGCAGCCTCATAGTGTAGAATGTTGTCAAAAACTGTTGTGTTCACCTAGATTTAATGTTGAATAATGGGGTTATGGAGGATTTGGACCAGTCTGTTTACTTGGGAAGCTGCATCAGCTGCATTGAAGGTGTAGGAAATGAAATGGAAGCGCGTATCTTCAACACTAGAAGGGTGTGCTCTAATCTGGGATACTTCTGGTGTCAGAGAGGCATCTCTCTTCAAAGTTTAAGGATCAAGTATAGAGGGGGTTGTGCAATCTGTGCTAATTTACGTCTGCGAAGCTTGGCCGCTTGGAGTAGAAAATAAGTAGTCACCTCAGGTATTTGTACATTACTGTCTGCGTTCGATCACACATATCGGTTGGCAGCATCCGATGGGCAACGCAGAGGTTAGCTGGTAGTGACATTTGCGCGAACTTTTTGTTCAGTGCTTACATCTATGCAAACTCAGACGGAGGAGCCATGTATTATGGGCGTGTGCTAGTTCATAATGTCGAGCGCTCTGGTTCCACGTCACAGCCGATTGGTGAAAAGTGCTAGGTGGACAAATGATGACCTGGTTTAGAGAAATGACGTATTTCACCGAGGTATTCACCAAATTAGGTTGGGTTCGTTTCCATTTCTCGGGACCTCTCAGTCCAAACAGTCGGCAGCTAAAGACCTTGAATAATAGGGCGATTAATCAAACTCTTTGGTATGAGGGTCATAATTGTTGGCCGTAATGTAAGTGGGAACAACGGCGCGAAGCAGTGGAAGTCATAAGATAGGTGTCTTGCTGATGTCATTTAACTTTCACTCATGACTGGATTGTTTGTGTGTAAGATGTAGGCACCTCGGTGTTGAGTGTTCAACTGTAAACGTTATTTTTAGTAATTAAGTCCTCTCTTTTACTTGTGTTCTTTCTTGCAGGAGCTCGCTCTTTTCTTAACGGCTGAATCTAATTGGCTAGGATCACCAGTGTTTTGTTGTCTATGATGGTGATCATGACGCCACACGTTCATGTCTACATTAAATGGAAGATAAGTAATTGAATGGGTTCACTAAACACAGCAATGCTAATCAGTATGCACTGGGTGGAAGAGTTGTTTAACGTCCGCAAGCGGTATTAAAGCAGAATATTCATCGAATCGTTTTCATGATCAATCCAACAGTTAGAAAGCAAAATTTGTATATAAGTCCAGTTGAAAAAGGAAGTTTGTGTGGGCGGCCAACTGTTTATATTGGGATTTAGTGGAAGATGTGGAAATATACTTGAGAAGAGCCGAATAAATAGGATGAGTTGCGTGTGGCGTCATTTTGGCTACTGAGAGTTTTGCATACTGAAAACTGACAAGAAACAGTGAGAACAAATTGTCTACAGGATTACCACTACAGTGCGATGAATGTTGTATAGATCTAACGAAAACTCATAAATTCGTTTTGGTGGCAAGGTTGAAAAAAACGACTATTGAACAGTGTATCGGATGGGAGGCCGCACACGCAATAACAAATAGTCTTAAGAATAAAATGTGAAGAGGAGAGTAGGTCTGTAAGCCGGATGTGTCGTTTTAATAGTCTAGTCTTGGTAAAAACATAATTAGGACGAAGCGACTGTGTATCGTTATTTCCCAAACCAACACCTAGGCGCTTTACAGATGCAGGGAGAATCAGCGACTCTTTGTTCAAAAAAGGAATAGATTTGCACCAGAAATTTCTTGAAAGTGACTGCGCCTCACAAGTAAAATAATATCAATCTGTTTAATTGAGTTAAGATAAATTTCGGGACTTCAGCCAATCTGATAATTCGAGTAAACTGTCCGTATAGTGAGCAATGAAAATTGATTGGGGGATGGTTCTTAACGCTAAATTATGCTACGTCCAATAAATATTCGATTATAACTTTTGATAGTAAAGTTGGGGGGGTGCCATATAAGGTGAGAACACACACAGAAAAAGGATGGCGTTCTGGGAAACACAGGAGTCAGTAGTAAGTTGTGACGGGACTTGACTACAAAATTGGGTACATTTTCATAGGTTCTTAAAGTAATCGGGGAAAGGATCGACGGTTTCAGTTCACCGTCAATTCTGTTAAAGATCTAAAACAATGTCGCTCTATCATTGTTTTTAGATGGATGTTGATGGTATAAGAAACAAGTCGCAAGCTCCAGGTGTTTCATCAGTTGATATCAGAATAGAGTGAACTCAACAAGCTACAGCATCTGGCCTATTAAGAAGAGGCGAAGTTCAGGTTAACTAAATCCAGTTCTCACGCAATTTAACTAAGTTTTCTACACTTATGGAAGCGGACAGCCAAGATCCACAAATTTTAAGGAAATTTTAGTATCATTTGTGTCACCTAGTTGGCAAATGTTTGAAAGGTTGCATATTAGGGAAATTTTGTAGTTGGACGAAGAACTTAGTCTTTCAATAGTGGAATATTGCAGGGGAATAAAAAGGCGAATAAAGCAGCAGAGTTGTCACGAAAGCATTTCATGCATAATAAAATTATATGAACGACATCAACACAGGACTGGATCCATTAACCTAACCTGTAGCAATTACAAAGTGAAGCAGACATCATGTGAATATTAAGCAGAGTATTGGTTTTTCACATTAAGACAAGTGTTGGAAATAACAATTGGTACTATTGGAACTCACTGCTGCCAAATGTTCTTCTAATTTACCCTTGGCGCTTCTGGTTTCTGAAATGCGTTTAGTCAGCGCACGGTTGGTTGCTTCAACTTGTCTTCTTTGGTCTGATGCTACCTGTTGAAGAATACCATCTATCAAACTGCGCAGTTCCTGAGAATTATGTAGCTGTCTATCTCCGGCTTTGATGGAATTGTTCGTATAAGCCTGCCATTCTTCTGCATTAACAGAGCTTAAAATGTAAAGAACTGAAGAAAAGCTCATTAATTACTTTGGATCAATCCTGAACACCTTTTGTGAGCCAGGGAGAGATTCATCTGTACTTTTCAGACTGAGGGCGTATTCGTCGATTTGTTGAGCGGTAAGTTTGTCAGCTGCATCCTTCTTCAGATTGTAAACTGCTTTACGATTCAGTCTGTAAGAAATTTTTTACATACGAACTGAATGCAATTACTTCGCGGATGTACTTTCCGGACCAACATACCTATTACACATAATTCCCGACACATTTCATCTGTAAACTAGTGGTTCTAATAACGTCAAGGTTTACGGAAGTTCACTGTTGAAACCACGTTTTTTAAGATATAGTTCAGTGAAGTTTCATTAAAATGTGTGACTGGAGTTGATTTTCAAACATACAAGGAAATGATTATCCTGTTAAAGTAAAATTTTCAAGAATAAACACCGTTGTTTCCGCTATACTATTTTTGATCGGAAAGATGTGTTGAACAGTTAGGTTCACTACCCAGTGTTTTTAACAAACAGACCTACTTTCAACAAACATACAGGAAATCTAAATATATCCGTGTTCCTCTGGGGACAAATCTATTTCAACCGATTAATGCTTTTCGCATTTTATCTTAGAATCCCTTGCAAAAGAGGTTGAAACATTCAGTATAATTTGTACACTCAGCTGAGAAAATGCATTTTCAAGTTACGAACTGTTTCTAATTCACAGAAAGTGTACTGTTATTGGTTGACTCCTAGCCAAACATCTCATCTGCTGTGATAGAAATGCTTTTAGAAGTAACTATTTTTGTTCAATTCTCACTCTTCGTAGCAGGTATCTGGTAAAGATACTCGGGTGGATTTATACCTATCCAGGCATACCACGCAAAATAACTCATAGATTTGTAGCTGCATTCGATATCTAGACCATCAAGAAGGTTCGTCTGATCTGTGTCGACCATTTGTTTCTGGTGGAATTGTGCTGTGCGAATTCAAGCAATTCTCCCTTCAACGACAGTCTTTTTGCGTTCCTCGTTCAATTCAGTTGCAGAATCACCCAGGTGCTTTAACCAGCAACTAATCCCTCATTAAACGCTAGGGTCTACTTTGTTCTGTGTCATCGGTTACATGCACTTTGGACTTGAGTCTTAATATACCGCATACTGTAAAAGTATCGGAATTTACCCTAGTTTCTCCTTCCTAGTTTTTATGGCAGGTGTGCGATATAGGAATGTTCTGAACTTTTCTAAACAGACTTCTAAACTAGGCTCAACAAATGCCTTTATTTTGCTTTATGTTTGGTGTAACAGAATAAAATTAATAGGAAGTTTTTCTGATAAAGATAAACGGCACAGGATGGTTTATACTGGTCAGTGGACGACAGTGTATTCCTCATCCTCGTGTACGTCCAGACAGTTAAAAAACTGAGTCTTAGAACTGATACTGGCATATCGACAAATAATCAGATTTTAAGCAAGAATAACAAAGTTCATCCTGCCACAATCATTCATGTGGTTGCAAGTTGTAATTACCTTGCGACTAGATGTGTTTTAATTAAAGGTACCGTGAGTAAAATGTCTCATTGTTTTTTTCCTAATTTTTAAAGTTGAGTTTATTTCGGTTTCTGCTGTTTTATTGTACAACGGTACAAACATGCGTATATAGGCATCTGTGTGTTTGATCATGTACTATTAATGCTCTAGTCTCTACTCCCCATAGTATTATTTATTAAGTGGGTATCGTGAATAACACGACTATGGTTATCTTTTTTCGTTCTATTAGTGTGGGTATTAGTACTTCAGTATTAGTATAGTTTTTATTTCTGACAAATCGACATTAGAACACGAAAACTGGTAGATGTAAGCATTTCGTATTGACTCGTCAGTACCAAATTTGCAATAACATGAAACGGGTTTTTTATATCGAGCAGTTAGGGAGCAGGGTTGATAGTCAATCGGTGGTTTAGGAAAGGTCACTACGTCCAGGGAAGGGTCAAGTTTACGAGCAATTGTTTCTGAACACACAAGGTCGGCTTCAGTCGATTGATTGCGACCGCCTCAGCAAACCGCAAGAATCTTGGATTGGAGTGACGTAATAAGATTCTGAATGCACACATTGGGTCGATAACGTGACCAGTGGTCAGGACGTGTCTTGCGACTGCGGACGCCGGTTGCTTGCGTGTTTCAACAACACTGTCGTTCTTCTGTAATACAGAGCTCTTTCCTAAACCACCGATTGACTATCAACCCTGCTCCCTAACTGCTCGATATAAAAAACCCGTTTCATGTTATTGCAAATTTGGTACTGACGAGTCAATACGAAATGCTTGCATCTACCAGTTTTCGTGTTCTAACAGTTTTGTTCAAATCGACATTAATTCACAACAGTTACGTTGTCGTGAAGTGTAGTCTAAACAGCAATGTATCTTATGCATGGTATAGACCTTACAGAGTATTATTCATTTTCATCTTAAAATATGGTTTAGTTTTACTCACTAACTTTAGATTCCTTCAAAGTATGGCGGCCGTTTTTCAAATTTGTATGTCAATTGTACATACAGTTGTTGACACTTTTGAGTATATCAATTATGAGGAAAATGTTACACCTTATCACCTTGTTGTAAATAGCCTACACTGTATGCTGTTCTTCTACATTCTTTGTATTGCTGTTAGTTTGTATGAACATTAATTAATGACCATCTTGTTTATTTCGTCCTTTTTGCTCAATCGAAAGTTAATCAGCCAGTTATTGGATGTGTTAAATTGTGGGGATAGTTCGGAAAGTTTGAGAGATCCATTAGAAAAGCATCTCGCCTTCGGCCGGATTCGAACTAGCGACAAAAACAGAAAACGGTTCAAATCTGGCCGAAATTCAGATATGCTGCGATTGTGTCGCTTTTTACTGTCATTTTACTCATCTTTTTTTCTATGGCTTACAGAGGCGCTGTTCACTTTAGATAATCTTAATAGGTTGTTAGGTTGGAACAAAAATCTGCATACACTGAAAGGTTAAGCGTTTATTAGCCAACAAATAATGTCGGCCCACTGGATGGTAAACTGTTGTCAAATAAAGCTTGACACTTTTATAACAAACTTAAAGACACCGTTAGTCTTTTAATTGTTGAGGTTAGGTGGGTTGTAAGCTACAGAGCGCTTTTTCTCATTTTTCATAGGTTAACAGATTTTACTACGCTGGTTCTAAACACTGACGTTACGGAAACATTCGGTCTTATTTGAAAACCTGACGTCTAAATGATATGAGGAAAGACCGTTCTGACCAGAGTAACTTGGTGTCTCAACCGCACACCCGCTTAGTGATCAAGAACTTCAACGCTCTAAAAACTTCCTGACTGTGATGTTTTCAACAGGCTTCAGAAGACCGTTTAACTCAAATTTGTCATCAGCAAAATTACAGAAGTTTTTGGACGCAATACAACGCATCACCCAGGAGAAACGTCATTATTTGTGAACTTTGTAATCACTGGAGGATATTGTTAAATCAGCCAGATAAGTATTGGGGCCTCCGAGTGGCCATAGTGAGCAGCTGATAAAGGTTTTTGCCTTTCTTCGCAGCTAGATCCAACACCTTGCAAAGAGGCATTCGATCTGTGATTTTGGGAGAATCGAATTTTATATTACGAAATTCTAACTAGCATGTTCTATGAAGGCTTAGTTCTGTTGTATATAGCTACCAACATATGACAAAGTGTGTTCCACAAGGATTACTTCTGGTACATATCGCGTACGCTGGCCAGCACCTCTTTCCTTTAACCACAGACAGTTTTGCCGTCTTCCAATTTTTGGCGCGCAATTTTTTTCCTATTGGACACGATCCAATGAAGCTGAAGAAGCAAACACCCTTCACAAAAATGCGCACTCATGGCAATTTTGAAATCTATCGCAATTGCATCCAAGCGCAATAAGTGCAAAAATAGCAAGTGCAGGAAAAGATTTTTTTTTAAATGACCAGCTCTCATGAGAATTCATTTTTAGCCACTTCAACGCGTCATTCAAACGGCAAAATCAGTTCTAGAACCAAAACCGTCAGCGAATCATTTAATGACCAGTACACCACCGTCTATAATTGACTCACCCCTCTCCATCCACACCTGATCATTCATATTTGTCAGCAGAATTCGAAATGAACTGGTTGAAAGCTTCATTTTTTTAATTTCAACTCTTTCAGCTTATTGGGTTAGAAGAAGATTCATTTACTAATATATAAAAAGCGTTTTGTAGACTAGGCAAATCGTTTCAGAGCTCCTTCACGTTGAACGTGACTGTCGAAATTGTTCGCAGTGAATGAAGAAAGCTTCTGCCATTCTTATTTTCCACTCCAGCGGTCAACACTTTCCTGTCGTCTATTGATTACCCAGCTTAACGGGCATACTATCCAAAATCTTAGCAAATCTTCGCGAGCTAAGTACCTTGAAACATCTTTTAGACGGAATTGTTCCCTCCGAATCTAGGCACATCTAGAAATAGCTTAACATATTTCAAATTGACCATCGCTCACAGTTGATTGCAGCGTTCGGATTCAGATAGACCTTCCAGCTAGTCCAAATCAGAACGATGTACTAGATTCGAGTTTCACCCTCAACTGCGTTGACCAATGCGCCATTGACTTGAAATTGGACACGAACAAATTATCACATCTGAGGTCAGTGACGCAGTGGTCAACAAGATTGCCTCACGAAAGCGTGGCCGGAGTTCTAGTCTCGACGGTGGCAAGGATGTGCACTACTGGCGAACTCTGATGAGAGCAAAACTCAAGTCTAGTGCTTTCTTTTGAAAGAAGCCGGTTGGAAAGTCTACCGGAATGCGAACAATGTGATCAAATCTAGATGATGTTTATCTTGAAACTAACCAAGTCCCCGACTACTCATCAGTAAGCTTAACAAATGTCAGAAATCATGCCGTTTTATCAGACGCAACTTTGCTGGAATTTGCCGACGCAATTGTGTGGTCACCACATGGCTTATTTTGTTCCAAAACCGGGGCGCACAGTGTTGAGGATGAAGATTATCGCTAGATAAGCCCGTTTTTAAACAGTGAGGTCACCTAGGTCACGAACTCTCTTCTCTCATATTTATTTTAGTGGAAGTGTCAACAGAATCAGTCCCAGGACCATCGTCATTTTCAGTTCGTATGTCTATTCACCTAAGAAATGTCTCTGTATAAATTTCCAAAATCTTAGACATGCTATAATGCAGTCAGGTGGTGAGCAAAAGAGTGATCAATTCCCTTCCACAGCGACAAATATGTGTGCATGTCTGTAGTGATTGCGTTAACGTCTGCGTAGTAGGTAAAATACACTTAACTAAAAGTTTTGCCGATGTTCGTTTCAAGTAACATCCATGTGTATGGTTACCAGCCACCTTGGAACTCATATATCAACACAAAACTAATAATAATAATAATAATAATAATAATAATAATAATAATAATAATAGATAGTCCGTCTCTTTACAGAGCATGCTGAAACGGACTTTATCTCGGACTGAAAAATAAACTTTCAAACTCTTCAGAGGAGGCACTTCAGACTACTGCTCCAATACGGCCACTCAGTAGTTCACTTTAACCTAAGCAACGAACTAAGACAGAAACCCTGATAGATACTCAAAACTTAAAGTGAGATGTCTCTCTCCTAGCTCTCTTTCTTTATCGCCACTCCGGAGTGTTAAACAGCCAGCGGAGAAATACTAATCAACTTTCACTCTTTTGATTGACTGACTGGTGGACTATTCACTCTCGTAGATCTAAGCTGACTATAATAGATAAAATGATCAATCAATGAGTTAGCGAATCAGTGGCGAAAGTAAACGTTGGGCCCTGTTGTGGATTTCCTATCTCCTAGCGTAAAATTGTAAAGCTGGAACGATGTCTGAATCATGAAACTAAGAAATGCATTCATCAGGATGAGCCTTAGGAACAGAGATGGAATCAGCAAAAGCCGTACTACCGGGGAGAGCCTTCTAAAACTTTCAAACTATGATGATATCTTAACCGTTCTTGTTTGGCCTTTATCTTGAGGGGGTGACCTTTCAGTAAAATAATAAGGGGCATGCCTAACACGGAACTATATGTGTGGCTAGTGTATGTGAAGACTGAAAAAGGGAGAAGATCACTGTTAATTTAGCAGAACTGTAAGAAGTTTAGATTTGAAATTAAAAGTTTAAATTCATGAAGCCTAGATGCACTGAACAACTTTAAAAGCGCGTCGTTTTACTCTCCCAAGCAGTGCCTTGTTCCCTTGTAAAAAGTTCGACCAGGACACAGTTCTTCTACCGGGTTGCGGATGGGTGGAAGTGTTGTTTATTTGCTTGAAGCAATGAAGATTAAACTGACGGAAAGGCTTTTTGTCTACCATGAAGACAGTGATAATTTTTCTTACCTTCGTTGAAACGTTGGGTCAGCTACAGAGTGCACTACACACCAATGTACATAAATCCTTCCCAACCAGGACAGCATTGGGAAGTATGCCGTCAAACTAGTGGGCGGTAGCTATAGGACAGCAGATGTGCACAACATTGTCCTTTTTAGCAGTAAAAGTATGTTTGCATTGGGTCAACCATAAAGACGAAGCTGAAATATGAAGGCTGAAGAATGAGGTCGAAACAAGAAGAGAACCTTGCGGAACACCGTTGTAACTCGCTAGACACTTAGAACACGCAGAACTTCCGTGCAAACTACTTTGCCCACTGATGAAAATAGACTGCAGTCATTAAAGAAGATTACCTTGCATTCCCTAACAGAGGATTTTTACAGGAGAGACAGCGTGATTTTCGCAGTAGAAGGCTTCCGCAAAATCCAGGTGTACAAATTCTATTCTGATACGTTGGTTAACTGCTTTCGTTCACTCGTCACTGATTAGAAGAAGACGCGTGGTAAACACTGGTCCCTTGAGAAGGCGGTGCTGAGCTTTTAGAAGGAAGGAAGTTGGAAATAACTGTGAATTTTGTTGCATACTAATGTTTCCAGTACTTTGGCCGCACACAAAAGCGACGCCAACCAACGACAATAGTTAGGAAGGTTTCTTTCAAAATCCCTGAAGGCAGAGGTGATATTTGCTAATCCCCAACTACCGAGTACTGTTACGGTGGAAACGAATTGCTTGAACATTAAACAAGTGGGTTGGATAATCTACTTACTTTTTTCATAAGAGTCTTTCGAGTGAACGCCAACTAGACCAAAAAAACAGTATTCAGGGCGCCGAAGCTCATCCAAAAAAAGTGAAAGAAGAAGCGTCCATACGGATCCGAAAGCAGAATAAATCTACAAAGAGTACAACGCGTGACAAGGAAGATTGTTGTAAAACTCCGGGGTAACATTTTAGGATTCCTTATCAAGATTTACTGGTCCTGTCCGATCAAAGAGTTAAGGTGCCCCATATTCAGGCGTTCCGAACTGGCAATAAAGCGCTTAGTAGACCACTGCTAATGATGGATTCAAGTGAATAAACCAAGTGAATCGATCACGAATGAGTGTGTTGTTTCCTGTCTTTTTCTAGTCCACGAAAACGATAGCTCACCACTACGCAATATATCCTCGGAGTTAAGTTTAAAGTACAACGACGTAGCTGGCACGGTTGATTGTTACGTTTCGGGACCGTCAGTGCTGTACGTTCATTAGCGGCTGTTGAAGTGTGACAGAGACATCTGTGTGTAGTTAATCAACCGAGTGAAGGACACTGAAGTCATTCCACGTGTGCGTAGCCAAATGCAGACGTAGTGGATTAAGATTCACTTCACAAAATTTGCTGCGGGTCTCGACAAATGCTCTGATGGGATTGGTGCTACAAGCGCAATCAAACAAAACTATCACATAGTCTCTCAGACATAGAGACCAGGTTACTTCGAGATTATCGACCACTAGGTCCTCTTTGGTGAGAATATATACCAACCACAAAAGTTTATGGCCGTCTTGGCAACGCTCAAAGCCTATTATACATTTGGTGAGGCCAGATGTTCCAAGTATGTATGTCAGCAAAGAGTCCGCAGGTCCCATGTATAAAAAGGTTGAAAAAGTCGTTTCTGGAAGATTCAGGTCACCCTTCAAAAAGATATGGGGAAAGTCTAATGTGAACGAAGTCTCCGGTTAACTCATATTCAAATCAGTTAGCAAAAAGTATTTAAAAATAAGATCTCGAATGTTTCACAAACGAAAATCATTCTGCCGTGAAGTGGAGATTGAATGGATCAGCTTAGTTGCAGCTTTGTATATAATTTAGAATAAACTAAAAGCGTTGTTAGATTTTTATCTCTCTAGCGGAATAACATTTCGTGTGATACCCCGTCACTTCTTTTCAGATCGTGCTGCTCCCTCCCTGCCAGTTTGTTCTATAAAGAACCGTATTATGCCATAGCTTGTCTATAACCGTCTTTCGGAGTAGTTGAAACCAACTCGATATTAGAAAACCAACGGTGAATAACCGGAATTTTTCGAATCTCAGCCTCACACTTGAATATCAACCCCTTGAAAAATTAATGAGTCATTACCAAATGTTGCAGTAACTCAGATACGATAGGTTTTGAAATCCCCTAATAACACTTTCGTCATCTTAAGATGTTTGTAGTATCCTCCGATTACTTTACAGTCCTCAATGAATAAAGCAGGGAAGACTCGAACCGTGGTTTCTGCCATAGACGGTCCGAATATACGACCATGTAATGCAGTGCTTCAACTGTAACCAGTTCTATCACGCGTCACCTACAGGAATTCCCACGGAAACTTGTAAAACTGTCATTTTAGCTAAGTTGAACTGAGTTCAGTTAGTTTGAGAGTCCTGTAGACCTATCTGACCGATCAGCAACAACCTCTACGTTGAGATGATCATGTTAACAGATAACGCATAATCGTACGCATCAGGTGTAACCTGAAATCTCGCTTTCTCCGCAAAGATATCTCAGAAAGCACCGACATATACGACCACTTCTGCTGTCGTGAGGTCAAAATCCTCAGGACCTTCCCGAACGTCTGAAATTTTCGCTTAGAGATCAACACAATCGGAAACTTTAGAACATCCTGCGCTCCAAAACGGAAGTCTGCCTCGTCTGTTCGTCAGCTGGTCAGCAAGAAAAGTTGGCTCCGGAAAAGCAGGAAAGCCTTGGCTCGCTCTCGTTTTGCTTGAAGGACCAACAATAGAGCAGTCATAATGTCTGCCTGCCTGCGAAACTTCGTCGCAATCTGATGGTTACGTAGACCTACAAATTCCCCAAACAGAGCGCCAGAAGTGAAGGCATTTGGAAGAAAGATCAACCTCCTTCGACTGGTGCCTGAACATCATAATCGGAGGTGTCCCTGATCTGCCGGATGATGTTTCGGAACAGGATGTCAATCAGTTGGGCTGTCTTGCGTCTCTCCTGAAGTTGGACAGCATACCAGTCAAGTAGATTATTTTGCATGCGTGGACCACAATCCCCCAAGAAAGATTCAGGCCAACAACTTCTTAAGGCTTCATCCATGTTTCAAGATATTTTATTCAGTGCCATGCGACGCTTACAGCAACGACGTCGGTTTGTCCCAGTGTAAGATTGTTCCGCCCATATCGGTCGGGAGAGAAATACCAAGAACCGAATTCGGATGGCTTAAATCACGCCAGTCGTTTTATAATTTCAATAAAGAATCTTCAGTTGCCCGAAGCCGTCACCCAACCGAAAACGGAAAAGTTTGTTCCAACCGACTACAGCACAGTTGGCGGTGAATCAATAATTTGCCGAGTAAACGGAAAGTCCCGTGTGTCTGGTCCGATTCCCACGTACTGTTCCGTTACTAACTCTTTGAGATGTCTCCATAACACTGATAAGAGTTTATCTAGTGAGTTAGATGAATTAGAAAAACTCTGTTGCTTCTAAAAGTTGTCCTCCGTCACGAATACTGATATTGAGTTATCCGCGTCTCATTTAGGAATCAAGGTGGATAAAAAAACACCAATTTCTTGTTCACAGAACTTTTAGTAAGAGTGGCGCTGCAGCTGTTTACGCTCACATCTCACTTAGTGCTTTCCAGCCTGCCGATTTTGTGCCACCTGGTGTTTCACACAACTGGTTGACTCTGGCCAATGGAAAGTTGATGCGATCTGTCATCCTCCGTCTTCCGACCTTCTTGGAGATGACATACTAATCGACGGATAAGAAAGAAGGACTTCTCCAGGGCATTCTCATGTTCGTTTGATGCGAGAATTCAGTTCGCCTGAGGTCGGTTTACTTGCTGGTTCACACGAGAGCTCCGGTGGTTCACTGGCTGTAAAGTTCATGAATCGGCAAACTGCCTGGACTTAACCGAACACATTTACATTTATACAAGGTGTCGAAATGACCAAGTCCCTTGACAGATGGAGTACGTTTTTACCAACCTTAACTTGATAGTCGATGGTGTTGAAATAGTAGCCCAAGTGACTAAGTTCTTATCATATTAAACTATATTCGCAGAAACAAGCTCCCTCTTCGAGTAGGCATTCGTCAGAGAACCTTTGGGTAGTTAAATGAAAGACGCCTCATAATGCATCTCTAGTCTACGACTTGGGAAAGCACTAATTCATCCTGTACTGTCTAAGATTTGTGCTTGAAGCCCTCAAAATATTTGTTAGAGATAGACCACCTCTATCTACTGTTAAACCTTAGAAGCTCCTTGCCTACTTCGCAGCCAATCGAGTCGGTCTACATTAAATGAGAGGCTTCAGTGGCCTTCAGATTTTCAGGGACTAAATCCGATAGAGAGGCTTACATTCACTCTTAGGATCGATGAGTGCCTGTTATTCGGAAGGGTCGCTCCCGCCATCAGAGACAACTCATAAGTTTAGTTGTATCCTATTCCAAAGATATACATTGTTCAGTGTCTTTCAGTGTCAAGGCAAAAGCGAGCGTCAGCGAGTTAAATGGTCCGTCAGGACTTACCAAAACCGACAATGAACTTTTCAATGTAGTAGCTGACTAGTACGGTAGCATTTTCACATTAAATTTAGAAACGCAGAGCTATGTACAAACCATCGTTCTTCCCGATGGTATACACACAGTGGACACGTCCCCGCCAGCTGTGCTAGCCAGTCTGCACAACCCCGAATATATCTGCCTGGACCGAACGGAATTTCTCACTGTGCTTTGTTTAAATGTGCCATATAGCTAATTAGTCTTTTCAGAATGCTGCTGACTAAGTATCTGGAACACAGCATTATTTCCAGGAGTTGGAAAGCAGCAAACCCAACTCTTATATTCCATGATGGTCGTCACAACCTTCTGTTCAACTGCAAACCAAACAATTTTCTTACTAGCACATTCGGGGTGCTGGAAGCGCTTGTGTATGATGCCCTTTTGAGCAATACGCCCACCAAAAACTTGCCCTCCAGTGCAGACCACGGTTCCCTTGGAGGGTAATCAAGTGCAGCGAACCGTCTGTTGACCACCTCTCACTAGAAGTGGTTAAGCGATCAAAGTCTAGAAATGAATGTTGTGTAGGTGGAATGTTATGACGTGGCTGGTCGAGCAAGCCAAACTGTCACCCGATAAATTAGAAAGTTTGGTTGTCTCCTTTTGTGGCTACACTACTACGTCATCAACCGTCGTTATCTGGTGAAGGTCAACTGTTGCTTCTGTGGTTCCTATTGTAGGAGTAGTAAAAATCACCAGAACTCGATTTTCAGACCTCTTCTCTTTCTGTTATGTAAAAATAGTATAACTTCCTTCTTGATCCGATCTTTTGCCAGTCATGGATACCACAATCTGGTGTACCATCGAAACTTTACAGCTTCTTGCACTTCTGAAAAGCGATTTCAGCACTATCTGGCTGGTCTGTGAGCAACCCCTTGAAGTTTAACGTCGAGGAGCGGGAGACGATGAATTCTGAGCAAGCTTCTAGTAACACTTTTCCGCAGTTTGTACCTGATTGGAAAATTAGGAACATCATTTTCCAGTACTCCTACAACTCTTGAAACACGGAGCTAATGCTGGGAAAGATTGCACAACGAAGGCACTCCTAGGGTCGCTCTACAGCGAAAGTATCTATACTTCAAACCTATCTACAACGTTCTCTCGACGAAATACTGAGAATAACATCCGATTTTCCTTTCGAAAAAGAATAAGGTCTAAGTGAGGGTTCTCAATGAAGTGCCACGAAGGTCATCCCAGATATGCAAACAAAATCCAGTGAGGAAAGATTTACTGAATTTAGCATGTATTCTCTCGATTTTAGATGAGTTTGGGAGTGTTTACTTACTTGTTGACTTTCTTAATCCTTAAACCCCCGAAAACCTACGTGTAGCTTTGTTCAGCATCACCTTGGATACTGTTTTAATGAGTTAAGCTGTAAAACTGTGGCTTCACCACAGCTGGTAAGAATTTCGACACAGCTGTTCCTCGTTGCGCATTTCAGTGTCTGAACTCTCAACCTGACAGTATTGGCTTCACAAATTCTGTCTCAGCTTTTAACGTTCCCTGGAATAGCCCAGATAATGCAACCGTCTTTGTTTCAGATTTGTTATCTTTAACGTCGTGATTCACTGTCCGAAGATACAAATTGCGCAAAATTCCTTCTCCCAGATTCCGTCACAAACCCATTGAACTCGTTGAACGCTAAATCAATAAAGCAGGCAAAATTGTGCACACCGTGCTTTGTGGTAGTTACCGTTGCGTTTGACGAAGTAACAGATTGGTTCAATTTTCACATGTACCATGGTATTTCCTTTTTCACATTATACCCGGCCAGTCTGCTGAGTTATCCTGACCTTATTACCTAATATCAATAACGATGTAAGAAAAACCTATTTATCGGAGTCGTGGGAGAGGTATTATGTATAGAATGACCGAATCACTACCAGCCTCGCTGTTGAAGAAGCCTCAAGATTACGCCTCTGACGGGCAACCTCTGGCAATCGGCGACTTCACCTTGTTACGGATCTCTGCACGGAAGCAATGTTGACTGTTTTGTGGGATTCATGTTTATGACAGAACGTCGGAGTGCCTACACCATGCCTTGCTGACCAGGCGTCAATTTTGAATTTGATGTTCACCATAAGAGAGTCTGACACCGAAATCCGGATAACCTTTCACAACCAGGAAGTAGTGATCATACACTCCGCACGATTCACTAGAGACAGCTCAATACCGGAAGAAAGAGTTGACAGCAGGTCAAGACATTTGATAAGCACCGTTTGTCCAGGTGTCAGAGTAAAAAACTTCCATTGGCTAGAAAAGTAAAAATGGTCTCCATAATAAGTCAGTGTAGAAGAATAGGTGGAGATGTACAAACACAGACCGAGGCTATTGCAAAACGTCGGCTTTCCCGGCTTCGTTGTCAAGGGCGGCTATGGTTTGATCGGGAGCTTAGGACCAGTTATTACAGTGAAATCAAGCGCCTGGACTCTTTCAGATAGGTGAATGCAAATTCGAAGGTCACAAAGCATTTGCAGTCAATGCACTAGGTTAAAGATTATGATGCGCGCAGTGTACAAAAATTGTCTTGCACAACTCCCAGCAAGAACCTTTAAAAGTACCATGATCACCTTAAAAAACGGGGGTCAATAGCGGGTATTGCTGTGCTTGTCATGGAAGTAAGTAAAGCATAATGAGCATGGACAAAAACAGATTGCAGTGTACCTCGTTCAGCCATGTCAAATTCTTCCATGTGCCCTCGAAGCATCGCTATTCAAAGCGTATCAGGCCACACAAGTGGAGGTTGCAGAAGCGCTGAGGAGTTTGAGCCTCAGAAGTCGCCCTTTTCGGACGATGTGCACCCATTAGTACTGAAGGAACTGGTAGCCAGCTGTCTACCCATGAGATTCACTCATGTTGTTTGGATAGTCGTAGAGCGTTTGCTCGACAGAAGGGTCCGGATGTACTTGCAGACGCACATGTTGCAGCAACATTAGCAGCATGGGTCCTGTCAAGGCCGCCCCTGTGTGACTAACCTAATGGTGGCAAGAAAGCAGTGAACTGACGTCAAGGCTAGTGGTATACAAATAGGCGTCAGCTTTATGGTTTTCATGCGGACCTTTGAAAAATTTGATGCGGAGGGTTCCTAAGCCAGCTTAAAACATTCAGTATCACCTCTGTCATCTAAATTTAAACGCAGAACTGCAATCGTAGTTACAAGGTTGCGCTCAAAGGGACCCACTGCTCTTGGCAAGGGGTGTTCAGCAGTGCTCCTCCCCGCGCAATCGTGAGTCGACCGCTTTGTTCCAGTTCATCCTTTACCGCATCAAAATCAGTAGATCATTTTGTTCATTTTGACTTGAGGACCAGAAAATCTGGAGAGTCAAAAGTCACCAGAAGGTCGGGATTCTCTAGAAATGAATCTTTGTCAACTGATGGGGTGAAATTACAAACTGAGGTAGCGCAAATCAAGGATTTACTAGGAACAAATTAGGGCAGTTTCGGCATGAAGTACGTCGAGGTTTGTATGGTGATGTCTACGAACATGAATTAGGTTAATTTTGAAAAAAATTCCCCGATTATTGGACCAGTGGAGAAT
>QNGE01000109.1:0-137949 GCA_008508345.1 Paragonimus westermani
GAATTTCTTATTGTGTTATCATTTGCACGTGATTAATCCATCAAAGTGTGCTATATTTAGTTTGGTAGCGAACCACTCAAACCAAATTTCTTCGTCTCGTTTCTACCTTCTCATTGAATGCGTTCTTCATTGGTTGCCTTCCCTTGTTTGTAGTCCAAGGATTCGGCAATTTTCTCGCTAGATCCCTATACCAGCTACTCTTCTGTGGTAACATCCTTCGTAAGCAACTCGGTTATTCTATTGTTCCATGTCGTTTCACAACGGGAGAAATTTCTTGAAAACATCTACGATCTATCTCTTTTATTCGGTCTATCTAAATATACTTCCACATACTCCACTAGATCCTCAAAAAAAAACATTCGCTTGCACACACCCTGTCCGATTATTTTCCCCTTGTGTATCGTGAAGTCGACATAAACTCAACCCTCCTGAATCAGCAACAACACCTAGTCAAAACATACATTTTTGTAATTGAAACTAATTATAGCTGTCCACTGATTTTCTGCAAGCGGTTTAAAGCGTCGATCTAACAAAAAAGAATAGCTGGTGAGATCCCCCATCCGGATTATATTTACTTTGTTGGGAGAAGCCGATTGGGGAGTGTTGCTTTGAGGATGAGCATCCGGAAACGTTACAACCACGGTTTCCAGTCCCTACAGCCGTAGCTATTGTAAACTAACAACCCCAAGTGGGCTCTATTCACTCACACTATCTGGGTGAAAACGAGCCGTAACTCGGTTGCATAATTATTTTTATTATTGTGTGATTCAAAAACATTTAGCTGACTGTCCCCACTTTGCTGAGGATACGAGGAATCGCAACTGAGAATTCACCTCGCGGGATATATTATGTTTGTTGTTAATTCGACTTAACTTAACTGACTCGGCCTGAATGATGGCTGACGTGTTCTCTTCGAGAAGGCAGAACACGGAATTTTAAAATTTGGTATCAAGTGTGTGTTCCTTCAAAAGGCTCTGTAGTGGGCGGATAGCGACTAGAAAACATAGCTGAAGTTGTAGAGTTTGTCAAGTAGAGCTAGTACACTTTGGGCGTTGTTTGTGGAGATGGTTCCCCATATTAGTGTAACGTTGCAAATAACAGTCGGTTAACCTAGGGCTTATCTACAGCAAAATACTAACACACATAGCCGGAAAGGAGGATATTCCACGATGTCAACTTTCTAGTTAATTGACCAGAAGTGGTAAACAGACTGTGAATGCTGTGGGTGAACGTTAGTTTAGCACTGAACTAGAAGCGGCTGCTTATCTTGTCGAATACAACTTGAGTTATTCGCCCTCCAAATCCTTACTCCAAGTGAGAAAAAAATGCAACCAAGTTACTCATGGCTGAGTAAGAAGCTCTAATCGTTGAACAACCACCTCCATGTGAGTAGGACAATGGTTCCAAGCACAGATACCTTTCCGATCAATCGTTCTGCGATGCTTTGATGACCAGTTAGAATCTACAACTCATTTTTGGATTATATTTGTATGAACGGGCTAACTGTGCTCGCCCTAGAAAACTAATAGAACTTCAATGCTGTTTTCTGTGACCATCTTACATGATTCATCAACAACTGGTTTTCACAGAAAATCGATAGCATGGGGCACATAAAGTTATGACGACGAATGTCAATTTTGTCACAACTCGACCTGACAAAGTAGCAGGTATAGTATCATTAAACAATAACCCTACGAACGTTGTTTTTGATAAGACTGAAGTAATTAGAGTCCTCAACATGTCGGCCGCAGCGGCATTGATAGATTGGATTCCTGTTAAAGTTAAAAGTTATGTCGTCCGTTTGGTGGTCTCTGTTGAGACTATTTCCGGACGCAAAATCTTCCCAAAGCTTTTCAGAGACGCTCAAATATATCCGAAGTCTATTTAAAAAAATCAAAAACTCACACGTATTTCCATAGTACATTCTGGGGAACTGTTACCATGACGCACAGTTCAAAACTCAGATCCAACGGGCAATATAAGACATGAATCAACGCTTCGGTCTTAGCCTATTCACCTTATCAACCTTTAATGGAGTTGTCCAGAACCAAGTTTGATAACACTACCTTAAGATACAGAAGTGAATCCTCGAAGGTCTTCACTGGAAAAGTAAATAATATTTCTGTGCTTTGTAAGGAAAACATTTACACAGATCAGTTTCAACATTCAGGCAAATCCGCGAAGCTATTGTTATTGGAAGTAATAATTCTTATGCTTTTTCTTGATCGTTTTGTCGACAGGAAGACAGGACGGTACTTAGCACAACAAAGTCGGTCGAACGAAAGTGGCTTCCTGTTTTTCCAGCACAAACGGGATTTGATTTAAACTTTAACATACCGAGCGAGAAGAATGCGCGCAATAACCTGTTCGTCAATTATGACGGTATTTGCGGAAGACTTCTCGAGAAGTATTGACCATTTTGGAAGGTTTCCAAGAACAACAGGGTTAGTCATACGCCTAACCTGCAAGAAGAACACTGCGAGTGGGCTCATTGACCGAAAACTGGGCACAGTACTAAAGAGATCAGTTTCCACAGCCCAGCTCAGTATCAAACTTCAAGGATAGTGCACGAGACTCTCAGTCTTTGGGAACTCGTTGCTTTATTTCAGCGTTTCTGTGTGCACATCCTTACTACAACTCTTATGGGACTATAGATCTCGATCGTAAAAGACATAGAGGGATATCATCAAAGCTAGCTTAGAACTAGCTTAGCCAACGGCATGAGTGTTATCTACAGTGATACACCCCATTGTTACACCACCACATTCCGAGCAATCAAATATTTGTGGTGTTCCACATCATACTCCGTAACCTATTAAAGTATACACGATTTGAATTTTTCGACACCCATACAACGTTACTGGATCAGTGTAAACAAATGCTCTGCAAATACCCCCACCTCCCTTGGCTGAATTGTAACCGGTCGAGCTACAATGTAACATAAAGAAATCACGCCCCTGTACATAATGAGCTCGCCCACGTTATTGTAAACCCTTGTCTACCTCGACCACAAAGTGTGGTCTTTATGTCCCCCAGGTTTAGAATAAACGTTCAGACGAATAGACCGTATTTCCACTTTTCCCCACTACCACGGGATATCCTGCAGTGATCGATCCCTGGTTCCCCATTATTCACGTGTGTCCTTGGTTTATCCAACAGGGACAACTCACCGGCGTTGCTATACTGCGAAAACACCAACCACGGTAAATGAGAAAGTTTCTTGAAGGTGCGGAAACTCTACAAGACGGCTTCTAATAAGTTAGTTTGCACACATCAACTTGCTGTTCACAGTGAATAAGCAACAAGTGGAACACACAAAATGTGGACTACTATCCTAAGGACACTAAACTTATCGTCTCCTAGTGCCACTCAAAAAGACCGAACTAACGGTGGAGCACCTAGGCAAACGTATAGGTTATTCCACTCTAAAGTCTTATACAGCTTGGTGAGCCTCTTTAGCCATCCACGTCTGAAAGCAAACATGCATACTTGTCGCATCATTCTGAAAGAAATTTCGGACTATTTAAAAGTATTCATAAACTGGCCACTAGAAAAAAACTGATCCCAAGGCAATCCTTTATGCAAAGGGGCTAGTAATGTTTTTGTTCAATCCTCATCGCGTACGGACACCAGATGGATGGCTCACTATTTTCGTATGGCACCGTATAAAAAACAGATCGCTTTTAGTAAAACTACTCCAACAGTTGAGGAAGAACGCTGAAGAATTATTATCGAAAAGTGGTACATGAAATGCATGGGTTATTTTGGAAGGGGAGCTTTGTCACTCTAATTTGCTAAATGATTAAATGCCCACCAAACCTCGTTTTTCTAACCTGACCCCTTGTTAATTCCATCACGTATGAGAAGTAAAACCAGTGGTATATTTCTCCGGTTGCCCTCCTATCCCACTCCCGTGGACCGCCAGAAGTGTGTCTGTTACAACGTGGTTTCAATGTTCCACGTTGGATCCACCGTGTTGCGGTAGCTTTCTGCGAGTTGTAATCGTTCTAATCTGTTCATTTTTACTTACTTTTATAAACCGCCCACAGATATTTTTTTCGAACTGCCGTAGGGGCCGAAATATGCGAACAACTGCCTTTTTAACGCTCGCATAAACCCACGTCCATATAAAAGTAAACCGAACCGGTTGTCAACATGTACTTTGGAAATGAATCGGTATGCTGTCATAGGAGTTACTGACTTCATACTGTCAATCATTCTTTTAGCTAGTTTAGTTACCTACGCAACAATTCTTACGACTTTTGCTTATATATTAGTGCCTCTGATCTCATGTCTGCCTTAATCATTTAAGTCACGCCCACAAGTCATACCATGCACACAATCTTCACTGTTGCTTCACCAAGTGTGATGTCATTTTTATCAAGTCTTCGAAACACATTCGATCAGAATCGCTCGCATGATTGGATCACAAGTGTATAAATACACACAACTCCCGCTGTACGCATGCGAGATTGTGAGGTTTCAAAACTACGGGGTTGGCATTTTGACAAGGAAGAAATCAAGCGGTGCACACAGGCAGACTTGAGAAAAGGATAGACCATCGGATAAAGATGTAGAAAGGGAAAGAATCCAGACAAGTCTGTCAAATACCTCAGTGGTTTTTCCTTAATAGTTGTAGAGATAGTGGAGGATTCGGTCGATTAAGTTGTCTGTTGGGATACACGTATACAGAGGGTATGTAGGAGGATTCTAGTGAAACCTTTTCAGAATAGGTTGAACAACCTACGGATCAAGTACAATGAGCCATGTTCACAGTGAAAGGCTTGGCGTTCAGATAGCAACATTTGGTTAATTTGTAAGAGGGTCTATTTCAGACAGAGATAAAACTGAGGAAATAAGTTCTATAAAAAGAATCGATTTTATACATTTGAAGATTTGATTCACAAAAGAAAATAAAACCGTTTTCTGTTACATTCCAATCCAAAACTTTGGGTGGGCAGCTTTAAAAGCTAACAATTGAAACTACACGGCAACTGTGGAGCCTCTGTTGACATTTTCAAGAAACCTATTGATATCTTCCTCGGTTCCCGTGATTTTTGCATGTCTGTAGTTGCTCCACAAAGTGGCTGTCACATCCAGAGCGATCAGATCACTGGATACACGCGATACAACTTGCAGGATAAGCACACCGTCGGGACCAAGGTTGTTGTTAACGAAACGGGTACAGTCTCGTTCTTCCGTGTTGGACAGCTGGCGTATTGCCCGGATATATTGTTTGATGTAGGCAACTCGTCGAACGGGTACCAACGTGTTGAAAGCCCAATGAATAGTACTCAGGAGAGTGATGCAAGTAAGTATCACAAACCAGAACCAAAGGAATACGTACACTTTTTCCACGAAGTAGTTGATTGGCAAAACACATTGCAATGTGTAGCTGTTAAAAGAGAGCAGAGGACAACGCATTACTTGCTTGGTGGGTACTTTCTTAACAGAAAACTTGATTCGGTGAGTTTTTTACCTAAAGATTTTCTTTTGTTTCAGCAACCAATCAGTCAGCCAGCCTCTGATGTGCTTTTCTTGTAAGACGTTGACCATGTAACTCATCCGCTGTGCAGCTCATAAAGAATTATGAATATATTTAGCCCCACAGCAAACCCTTCCTTGGGTTGGTAGTGTTTAGACATAAATGATCTGTGATAGCTTGTAGCTTCTGCAAAATTCAGGACAGATGGCAACACTTTATATCACTGTGCTGCTGACAACACTTGAGAAGGGTAGGGGTTCACAAGCAGGTGTTCTTAGTAAGGAACATCGTGGGATGAAAATGAAGAGACTCGGTTTTGCAACTCAAGTAAAACAAACGTATGTGAAATTGCAACACGCTATTGTAGCGATTAGTGCCAGTGTGAGTAGGTAATATGTGATGTTGACTAATAAGCAACAGAGCAATTTATCTGACTGAGAAAAGCATCAGGGATTGTTTGTGAATTTAAGAAAGATTCAGAAGATTAGAATTATTAAAACAAGATAAGTAATTAGGTAACCAGATGTTAAACACGACGTCCAAACTATTCAAATTCATTCGCACTAAATTTGGTGCGGATGTCTTATAAATAATTAGGCCCAAATAAACGAGCATTTATTTTGGTGGTATTTAGTCAACAGCAAGTCACCAGCTGCAATTTACACCCAGTCTGTAATAAACTATCCACTAGTGTGTTTCGGGTAATTATCAGTCTACAAGTATGGTCATATAAAAAACCGTTTTTTAAATTTAAGTTTACCTGTTATTAAGCGTGGCTTCACCAAACATGCTTTACAATATCTGTTCAATCTCGATGTTTCTGTGCTACCAAATGGTCCAAAATTCGAATGCCTAGTGGGAAGAAATCAAGATGAACCTTAGCAATCTGGCCCAACGCACGCTGCAAACAGTTTTCCACCTACTCTTCAAAGCAAATAAAATGCTTTGCCAAATGCATTAAGGGGCAAAAACCAACAACCAAATTTACAGTCACGCTGTGTGTAATGGAAAAATAGAAACTTCGAATTTATTGAGTTAAAATCAAACAGCAAGTCTGTTTGTTTTTTACTGTTCTTCAAAACTGCCCACTTTGAGTACCTAAAGTTAACTGCTGATAACGTCTATCAATCGTCCGACTGCATTTTGTTCAGACCACGAATTCAAATTTGCGAGCTCGGTTGGTTGACTTTGGTCTGAACACACAACGCCGGTTGTGTGAACATTGCTGAGTGTATGGTCAGTTTTTACTGGCTGTGTTCAATGAATTACATTCAAGTCCAATTCGAATATCTGAGCCGTCTTGATCGAGTTATCAATCATATGCGTGATTCTATGGGCTGGATCTGCAACTCTTCTGAACAAGGCTTCTTTTGAAGTCCCAGTTCTGCTAGCGCCCATTGGTGCTTCCGAAAGTCTGCAATCCCGGTCCTAAAGTGTTGCTTTAATAATGAGCAAAGGGAGACGTTAACTTCTTCTGAACGTGATTAATACTCCGTGTGAAATAGAAATATGGTAGAAGGAAGCAGGAAGACATTTTATTTCGCTCTTTCAGGTGCTTACGTTGTGAAAATATGACAATATAATTAAAATAGGTGGTTCTTATTGACTCTGCCACGACATTTTTGAAAGCCAATCCTATTTTACACAAGTTTCTTAAGCAATAGTTTGTATCCTAAAGAAAATTATCAGAAATTACAGAGAAATGTGCTAGCAAGTTTCTAACGGTTCCTTGCCGTTAAAGAAGAAGGAACACCTGAATTTGCCATAACATCCTGTCAGTATCATCGGCGACGGTGTGACTGTTTATTTAAGTTCGGATTTAAACATAGACTAACTGAGTGTAGACGCATGTCAACGTTCTTTCAGCAACGTTCTTAGCGGAGGAAATAGGCTGGCCAGCGTTGCTGTAGTTTGTGAGATAATTCAATAATATAATCGGAAGAAATTAACCCAACTCACATATAGAAGGATATTATGGGAGTGTAAGGTAATCTGAGCGTAAATCATTCTAAGGCGGCCGATGTTTGAAAGTCGTTATTTCCTAGTCTAGGAAATTGCCATTCACATCTCAAATAACACACCCGGTAAGCGTTTAAACAAAAGGTTACTTTCGTGTCACAATCTAATGGCAATCCAAATGGTTCGTAGAACGGTATAAAACACAAAAACCACCATCAAAACAGGTAATCACCGCGAAAAACCAGATGGTCGACACAGAATTGTCTTCCGATGCTGATCACAGTATTCATGAAACAAAGCACAGACCACTGAATTCGACTGAACGAACAATCAGTGCAACGGAACGTTGGATATTAGTTCGGACACAAAAGCTGTCCCCGTCTTAAATCTAGGGGAATCAGTCTGGCGATGCCATCTCACATCCATATGTAGCTGCGCAGAAATTTACACGGGCAGAACACAGAGGTGTTTGATCTCCAGAATGAATGAACATTTGCTTGAATGGGTGCGCAACTCCGTATCATCGAAGAACGACAATGTCCTTGAAACACGTGAGTAACCAGTGTGCGCGGTCGCAAAACACGTCCTGACTACTGGCCACGCGTGTTCAACTCGAACTATGCACTCAGAATTCCATCGCTTCATTCCAAGACAAGACGTTTGCGGTTTGCTTAAGTCGTCGCAATCAATCGACTGCGGTGAGCCCTGTGTTTCCAGAAGCAATTGATCGTGAACCCGACCTTGCACTGGACCCGCCCCGACCAGTGCTAACCTACAGACTGACTATCCACCGCACCCCCTAATTGTTCGGCATAAAAGCTGAATCATGTTATTGCAACTTTGGCAATGAGGCGTCGATACGGAATGCTTGCATCTACCAATTTTCGTGTTCTAACTGTTTCGTTCGAGCTTCTGAAGGGAACACTCTGTTTTAATGTGAGTTTTCTTAAAAAGAATCAATCCAGTAAACATAGTTTCCCGAAAATGTTTGAATAATGTTTTAATTTTTTGTAGTGGGCGAACAACCTGCGCTCTGTATAAGCATTTCATAAATGTTCTGTCCTGCTGGAATATAACATCAAAATTACCTTTGGTTCAACGGCAAATACGTACGGCATAAGACGATACTGTTCCTGGTCATCTTGGAAGACGTATCGTTTCGGTTTAGTGAAATTTTGCCGGAATCTTTCGAACGAACGTTAGAAACTCACTCCCCACAGAACAGAATCGAGCGTATTAGATTGATTCTTTTTTGTAAAAAGCTACTGGTGCACACGGTTGCCTTCTGTAATGTCCACATGGCAGACAGTTCGCTGGATAATTTTACAACGACAAACATGATTGACCAACCATTCTTTTTCAAAGCGCTACTTAAAGTTCTTAGAGTAAACCCGTGTGTTGGAGTCATGGCTCTTAGACCAATGTCAAATGATGGACTCCACAAGACCGCCGACAAAGGAAATTACTTTGTCCTACTAAGAGAACTGAGCAACTGTGACTACACGGAACGGCCGTTTGAGTGACTTAAATTTTGTGTCTAAACATAGATCTATCGCACAGGTCAAACTTCAACTCAGCAGGCTGGTTCCCACCGGATAATCTCCATCCGCAGGAGCTCACATTTGATTTTTTTTTCTGTCCGTTCTTGTGACGCCAATCACTGTTAGACTGTCAGTGTCACTCACAGCTGGTGAAAAAATCTGTGGCCGGTTCTGGAGAGTCCACTTGAAGTGGGCGTATTTCAGAAGTTCACAGATAATAAGTGAATGATTCCAAACGCAAAGACGCACATGCTTGTCACAGAAGCTTTGCTGACTGTTGTCTAGGTACTGGCACTCCAAATGTTTCTATGTGAGAAATACCTAGGGACAAGAATGAGAAACATCTATATGTTGTGCAGTCATGAAGGAAGAAGCACACTTCCCACTTGCTTCTTGTAGAATTTACTGTTGACGTTCGAATACAAAATGTTCTTTTATATCACATTCCAGGCGTATGCCTTCGAATGAAGACAGACGTAGTAGGCTTTTGCAGGAAATTAAACTGGAAATGTCGCATGTGAACAACTTTCAGACGGGCAAATAGGGCAAATGGAAGGGAATGTGTTTGTACTATTAAAAGCTGATGGTTTTAAGCAAACTCTTAACCAGCGGCCGGCATATGAGGGGACACTGAAGTTCAAGTCGGAATTTTATGCACCACATCTTAGAGTAAACTCAGACATTTCCCAGTAGTCAGGAACGTATGCACAAACTCAAATTCCTATTGACAATGTATTGTATTATCAAAACATTTCCTCATTTAAGAACTGCATAGTCCTGAACATACTGTTCAACTCTGTGGTCATGCTTGGCACGGCTATCATCTTCAAAATTCTATCCAACGAACGCACATAACGGGGGTTAACCGAAACTGCAGCTCTTTCGAATTCATTCGTACCACCTTTCCACAGGTCACTGACTATGAGTTTCTACTCGAGTATGCTAATCGTCTTTATGATCTTTATTTATGTGAGTATCAGTTATTTTAATTATTTTCTGTCCTCTAGTTTATCAGCTGTATATGTGTATGCCTGTCATGTGTACGTATACTGTGAAATCTATTTTCACGGAACGACAGTATTTCTTTTCTTGCAAATGCCCTTGTTACATCCACATATCCTCAGAGAAGTTTCAATCTCCGATTAACAGAAAGAAAGAAACAAGCTTTTGATCTTTCTACCTAGTCTTTTATAGTTATAAGCCCACAAGGTAGGAGGGCTTGAGAAGCAAAAGCAACTCTCCGTTAAGGGTATTAGGATTCCATGCAATCAAAGCAGAATTTTGCATAAAGAAAACACTATAGTTTGTTAGTAAGCATACTTTACCGGTAAATTAGGAATGGTCGACGTGCTATGAGGTTAACAGATGGAAACAACTTTAAAAACTGTGCCAGCATTCCACCTTATTCTCCCCGTTGGTGTTTTGAGAACAATATTGGTGTGAATTCATTTGGGATAAGAATAAATGTGCAAGATCGCTGTTTTCTCAAGGATTACAGGCAAATCAATGTATTTCAGTTTGAGTGTTTGATTTTGACGAGTTAAAACAACCGATGCCACATCGTTAACATTTTCTTTGAAGAATCAAAGAAGTGTGGAAACTAGACTAAATTCTAAGGGTGACAATGGAGTTGCCTGTGTGTTATCAGACAAACGGAAAACAGAATGACCTTTACCGGATAGAATTGAGATCAAAGGTTTCATTCAGGAGTTTCTCAAGACGAAATATTGGACGTTTTGGTCAGACAACCCATCCTCGGTTTTTCACGTTGACATTGTGCGCTCCGATACACTTAAACAACCCCGTACAAGAAAACTAGCTCACCATATTGTTTAAACATTAAGAAAATGGACAATCGGACCACACAGACCAATTAATCATCGGAAAGAAAACAGGACCTAAGGACTCAGTTGTGCGAGCAAAACTGATACGATACGTTGGTAGAGTTTTGTCGCACATCAGTAGCAAACCAAACAACTTGTCATCGCAACGAACTTGATTAACCGACGAAAGCAGGCGCGGCCAATGTATCAAAGGATTATGTAGCCTCCATTTCTGCAACAACAGTGACCAATAGTGACAGTGGGAGTTGTACAAAGTAATGACCAGAACATGGGCTGTGGTCAAGTGTATGTTGTCAACTGATTTAGAGGAGGCATGAACTTTGAAAACATGTCGAACAGTAAAGGGTGAGGATTTGGGTTCAATATTCGGTGGCGTTTGTTGTACTATCTCGATCAGCTGACTCCAAGCGCGTACTTTTGTGTATATGCTTGATTTATGTTGGCATTCAGGCGATGTTTATCATAATAGCTGGGCAACATACACCAAATCTGTTGAACTATACTGTGAAAGTCCTGTCTCGTTTACCATCAAACCGAATGTAGAAGTCAGCACTGCTCTTCACTGGTTTAGTTCACTGTAACGAAAGTTTTCTCAGGTCTACGTTTTAAATTTCGACACTGACGAACAGTAACCTGGACAGTTTCTAGCCTTTGCTGGTTTTTAGAACATCAGACGTTATTTTCCAACTGAGTGAAGAAGGGAGGTAGTATATTAGCCAGATGGAACTTTTGCACAAGTCCATCGATCACAAACACAATTATCATAATACAACGTTTAGTCAATTCCGTCCGCTGCAAAAGAGTCAGGTGTAACCCCCTGGGGACGTCTTCTTGGATACATGCAACAAGGTTACCAGGAGTGACCAGTAAAGCCTGGCCACCGATATATACAAAAGGGACGTTTATTGATGATTTGCCTACTTCATTGATGTAATATCAGTGTTGAGATAAATCAATATAAGTCTATTCAAAAGGATTTCGAAGTGACGTTGTTCAGTAGATACCACCTCTGTTTGGGCAGCCGACCTCCAATTTGGTAATGGTATTGACAGTGAGGATGTCAACACTGGCTAAAATTTCTCTGGCTGTCCTCACAATAACAGCTTATTAAGCAGACTCAGTTGCGGTTATTCATCCTCGGGCTAAATATGTGGTTATTTGGAAATATGTTGTCAACTAATGTGTTGAAGTAAGATTAACCATGCCATGGGTCCAAATGCAGAAAACGTTTCGACACACTTGCAACACAACCGAAGTCGTGCAAGGTTGATTGGTCACGATGTCAGTGGTTGGACAAGAAAATCATAGGACCTTTACAGAAGCTTTCTGTACAGTTCGGCCTAGCCCTCATGGCCTCAGCTATGGCCAGAAGTCGGCATTTCACTGCTTTCAACTATCAACCATTGGGAAAATTGAACAGCGGAATGTTAATCAATATGATAAACCATAAGACTGTCTGTGGCACTTACAAGAGGCCGGCGTGGACCTCTTAACTGGTAGAAGACTGACTGACTTTAATTAACCTGACGAAAAGGTGTTGTTGTTTGACCACTTTTGAGCGGCACAAACAATGCTAGACACTATTTAGTGTTCGACTGAATGCTTCGGAATGCGCTCTGCACTCTAAAAGTACAACAGTGCCCCTGCAAGTCTGCAGTGTTTACGTAAATGTGATGTTAGACAATGAAGTCATGGAGATTGTTGACTGTTTGCACATCAGGGGAGTTGTATCAGCGGTGGCGAAAGCGTAGGGGATAAAAAATAGAAGTGCGTATCTCTAAGGATTGGGCGAAGTTCGTTAATATTGGGTAACTATGGCGACAGGGAAATATCTCTCTGTAGTTTAAGGGTCGCGTATATAAGACAACGCAAAGAACTGTATTACTTACGGCAGCGAAACTAGGCTGTTTACAATGGAATTCATAAACCATCTTCAGAAATTTGACCACTGATGTCTGAGTTCGGTCAATCGTATCGGGTGATACCAACGAGTAAGCAACAAAGGTCAGGAGACAAGCATTTGGTAGTGATTGTCAAGCGAATTCACTTATTCAACCCTTATATTAACGCAGACTTAGGTGGTTAGACCATGTATTAAGAAGTCCAGATAATAGTCTAATAAATCAAACACCGTTCGCCGATGCACCGGTCGACTGGCGTAAGGTGCGAGGTAAACAGATGATAACTTGGCGTAGAGAAATGATGTGGTTCATGAAAGGGTTGGTCATTGTAGGTTGGGTTCGTCTCCCGGGCTGAGGACCTCGCGACTCATTGAATCGGTGGCTGGAGACTTCAAATGAGATAACGGGTAAGTGAAGTGAGTGAGTTTCTGTACAAGTTTTTGTTTTCTTGACAGTATGGCAATTAAGCATCAGTGTGAACCGTTGATGTTTTCATGTCCATAATTACCAGGATGACTATCAATATTCCACGGACAAACGTCTTCATAGCTTCAATGTTATTCCAGGCTGAAGAACGCCAACAGTTACTTCCACTAGTGTCGCACATGTGGCAGAAACGTATTGAAGAGTAGCCCCCTTTCCTATAAATGACGTAGGTATCCCATTGGGATCACAACTCTTTTGTTCGTCTTGTCTTAAGAATACTGTCTCATACAAACACCACGTTAAGCTTTGTGACGAGTATACGGACAAAAGCATTTGGTTCATGGCATGAGTCTGGCCGCATTTCGGTTCTAGTGAGCAATTGAAAATTTCCATCATCCAGCAGATGGCGCATGCCACGTTCAGCCTGAATGAATGAGCGTCAAGATTTCAGAACTTTTCTTGGTTTTAATCAAACAACAGTTGTTTTTTTTTGACAGAGTGTATTATTGCTAATCTGTCCAAAGGTTTGATTGTTTTAAACTGAACTCCAATCAAGAATGAACACAGCGTTCACTGTTCAGGCAGAGTCAACTGCGCACTCATTTCGTTACAGGCTCCGCAGCATACCTCCAAGATTCGCTTTATTTAATGTTTCACAGTAGTATGTAGTTTTCATGCCCTTTTGTCAAACTCCAATCCTTATGTGTGTATTGACTAATCTTAAATTATATATCACAGATTCGCTCCATGCTTACCAAGTACCGCATGACCAAACGACTCAGTCAACTGACCGACTTTAGTAACATTGTGGCAAATGTGACTAAACGGTATAGTTTACAGATATTTTTTTGGCTAAGAAAGAACACTATCTCGTCACTGGCAAGAACATACGCTGCTGACGAGCTTTAACAACAGCCGAGTTAGAGTATACTGCTTTTTTCCAACGAGGCTGGCTGAAGAAGTCTACGGTACAAGGAGTGCTGCGATCAGCTGTCAGTAGCATTTAAATTACGTTAACCAAACCCACTTTTGCGTATCAGTTGGTGGATCATTATACAGCGAGCGCGTAGTTGATAATTGTTTCATTAAACAAAGCTTGAGTCCAAATTAAGTGTTTCTAGTATTGATACGTTCGCCGAGCTTGGCATTTAGGTTGCAAACGTTTCATCACCAAGCGAGGTGACATCATCAGTGCGTGATGATGAAACGTTTGCAACCTAAATGCCAAGCTCGGCGAACATATCAATACCAAAACCATCGACCCGAGCTACAAACAACACCACCACTATTCCCAACCATCAGATAAGTGTTTCTAATTTTGTACCAGGTCAGCCGTAACTTATATTTCCCGATAGTGGAGGAGAACTTTGTTGCATTGTAAAATAGTGGTCCAATATTAAACGTCATATATTCTGAAGTATGGCCCTCTACCTAGGACATTTATTCCGCATTCAGTGAAGCACGGAAAAATCCAGCCATTCTCCAGCTGCCTACTCAAAATAAGTGACAGACATATTCTGACGTTCAAGTTGTGCAAATGGTTTATGAATGGTTTTATGAATCAGTACTTACTGGGACGTGGTGAAACCGAAATTCCTTTATGACAAAATCAGGTAAATCAGGGTCACTAACCTCTTTGTAGGTTAGCCGTGTACTTCAAGTCAAAACCGCCTGGGTTAGAAGATTCGCAGAGATACTAGTAGCACCCAAAGGAAATGTACGAAAACTGTCTTTTCAAAGTCTTCGACAGTATTTACTTTCACACTGGACGGTGAGACTTAATCGGAAACAAAGGGCCAGCCCCGTGAATGTCATTACATATTAGTTGCACATGTTTGATTAGCTTTGGTCACACATTCCATTATGGAAAAGGCAAATGCTAAATCTTACATTTGTTAAATTTCAGATGATTCCTTATAACCCACTACTTCGTTGTATGACATTCGAAACCTACTAATTTGACCCTCTTGATAACCAAGACGTTAACTGTCTGGTTAGAATCTGTGGTGATTTTTCGGAACAATCTGCAGGCAAAGCAATTTTCATTCGGTCCTGGAAAATTTGGTCTACCGGTTTTGACTCGTTGTTTCAAGAATCAAGAACGTTAACCATATTGCTTAGGAGTAAAATGCTTCTAATTCTAAACATTTTCATATGTACCGTTCAGACACTCAATTCTAGCTATGTTTCTCAGGCAGAGATCTACAGTATATCGGAGTGTGAGGTTTACTTAGTGGCTACCGACGTGTACTGAACTTTATAAGTGATCATGACGTTGGTCTCACGACTGAGCAGAACACTTGAATCTCGGGGCCATATGGCACACCGCTAACTGGGTAGTGGCGAACACCTCCATTCATTCAGCAGGGACTGACAGAAAAAAGTAAATATACAAGCTACTCTATTTTTTTGAATGCTAAATCGGTTACAGGTTGTGCTCGGTGTGTATTTCAATGTGGTCTGGCTCATGACTTCTACGAGTTGATATCTATCAGCTCCGAGCTTATTAAATAGACGCTGATGGTCACACGGCTGCACGTCAATGAAGTTCAGATTTTCAGGTGATCTACAGCTTTGCAAAACAAGGCTGTAATACATTGTATCGCGATTAAAAGTGTGCTGAATCAAAAACAGAGCGACGAAAGATTAGGATGCAGGTTTGCTTTTCTGTAATTTGGATATCACAATGACGAGGTAGTTTCCCATTTGAAAGAGTTTCAAGGATGGTACTGGGAAACCCCTATAGAACAAATTAAAGTCTGTCCTACCTTTTGGCCGACAATGGTACGCCTTGTGTATGGACACTCAAAGGGTGACTGATTTAGTGACAATTATTGATTAAGCAGCAATTCAGCATAACATTTCCTATTTTACCTCTCCAATCACACAAGTTTAAAACCTCCGTCCTCCCAGGCAGATCGGTGTATGTCGGCCTGCGAGACTTCCCACTTAATCCAACAGGGCAAGCGTTGAATCGTGACTGTGGCTAGTCTGTGTTTTGTTCTCCATATTCTGCAAGCTTTATAGTCGCTCCACTATACATCATTAACAGTCGACTTTCTACCTTCAGATGAATAGTGTGATGTTGTCAAAATATCACAACCAGTCATCTCTAGTGTGGACAAGTTGTTCAAGTTGAACTCTGTTAACTCAGCACTTGTCAGTATAATTTTCTTCAATAGTTTTTATCTTCCCTGTACTACTGACAAGTAGTCTGGCAGATGTGATATCTGAGATGACACTCAGTTGGGAAAAGTCAAAACCTGCAGGATCCGAACTAGCCACAGAAATATCATGCGAAAATTCTGTCAGCGCTATACCAGTTGAAATGCCAGTCCATGTTGAGAGGTCAAAAGTTTCATATTTTGATTTCGCCACCCATCCAATTCATTACGTCATATAGTCCAAAGGATTTACTGTCCAAGAGGTCTTTCTGATCTCCCCTAGAGTGGTTTCCCAGTTCAGCCTGTGCATGTTTCTTTTACTTGTTCCATTTTAGCCGGAATCCCTAGTTTTCGCAACCTCATCCTCTGGATTTCTTATTGTCATTTTTTCAAACAGATATCTTTAATGAACTAGTGAAAACTTGCCCAAGGGCATTATAATTTTTCATCTTTCCTTGACTTACCGGGGCATTTAGCAAAATCTGGAACGTTTTATTCGTCCAATTTGTACGAGATTAATATCACCACACTTTTCCCGCACTATTGCAGCAATATTTATCTTATTTACTGAATTAACCTATTATTTACCTTCATAGTTCGCTGATGGGCATGGTATTCACGTTTGCTCTGTATATATGAGTTTTTGGTTGTGAACGGTCGCTCAAAAAAGCGGCAGCCATTTTGGTAACAAGACATTTTGTCGACCAAATAGAAATTCGAAGGAAAGAGATGGAGGTGCACTGCTTTGCTTGTTGACAGAATTCATCTTTAGCAAAAAAAATTGGTGGTTATTATTTCATCAATTAATGTGCCAGTGAACGAAACGGAGACCGTTCAGGAATTTGTCCGGGATGACTGTCAGTATGTTTATTATCTGAAAGATTGTCCTCGCTTATTCCATATAATGAGCGATTTCTTTTAGTTCAAAACTTTTCGACCATGCTTCCGAAGTATGGACTGAAAGAACAGCCAACTCTTAAGTTTGTTTAGTTCAGCTGTTAAAAAACATATTCATCCATTTGGTGTTATTGTTATCACTGTACTTGCAAAGCATCCGTTTAACTCCGGGAAGAAATAGCACTTGATTGAATAAGAGTCAATTGATATGTCTTCAGGTCCTATTTGAACGAAATCCGTTTTTTGAGTGATTGTTACCGACTCATCCAAACAAAATGTATCGGCGAACATTCAAATTTGGCAGAAACGTGGCATGTTCTTTGGTGCAGAATCGATCACCAAAGTCATAAAATGCAAATCTCGTGTGTTCTTTAGTTTACCTGTGGGCAGTTACATTAATTTGAAGTACAAACAGTAAGTGATTCGTGTAGTGACAAAATTGAAGGATCTGACGGAGAGACTGGGTTTACCTTTCTCATTATACGATCAACAAAACAGTACGCTCAAGACTGTTGACTTGCAACAGTCGTTCATGTCGATGACGAATTATGGCACAAGTGAGTTGATACATCTCAAATAAACCGGTGATTTTTTCGCTCACTTATGTAACACGAAGGGTTAAATAAGTATACGGCCCCGAGGTATTCTCTAATTTGATTATTGTGGAAAGTATGTTTAAATGCTACACATTGAAGTGAACCGCATTTTAGCTGTCTTAATTCTGTCCTTTTGAGCAAAAAGTAAATCACTCATTTAAAAATAGTTTGAAAACCTTTCAGATATCGGAGTAAATGGTTGCAACCTTTTGGAGTGACCACTAGAATTGGCTGATTTCGAACTATAGGGATGGCAGTTCAGGATTTAATAAAATTAACGCGCAACCACTCTTTCCACGACTATCCGCTCCTCCGTGATCTAGCTGCAATATCCGAACTACAATTTTACTGTTTACTATTAGGCCTTTGGTTTGATTTCCTAGCATGCCTGATGCAGTTGAGACCAAACAGGATAAAAACATTTGTCTGCTACTTTGCTGGAGGTTGATGGAACCAAGTGTTTGCAAAATTAAGCTTCCCAAATCAAGTTTCTATTTTTGGATGCTCATTTGTGGGCAAGTAGATAGGGTGTTTGTTCGGTCTTGCTAACTGCAGACAGCTGAATGGCCATATGCATGCACAGATTTATGGTCACAAGTCTATAAGCCCTTTAATTTGCTTTAAAACCTGCCGGTGCGCATTAAATCGTCTAATTAATTTCCTATTTGACCACTTCAGGACGCTTTTACATATTATAGACTTACACTGTGTTTGTCCGTTTGTCACAGTGCATTTCATACGGTAATACTTCTTAACAATATCATTGAACTTGCTGATATTAGAATATTAGATACGTTGACAGTAAAACTTACCCTACGTACATCCAGTCGACTTCCGAAAGAGTATACAAACCGATCGCGTTGGACTTTTATGTACATTATGACAGTAATCTGTGCATACTATCCGACGTTAGAGATGAAATGGGTAAACGCAATAACTATGGTCGGTTCTAGTCACAGCTGCGTTTGTCAGGGTCAATAGCGGAACTCTAGAAACCACCAGTTCTATTTTAGGGATGTGCTTACTTTAAACGAAACGTCCAAAATTGATGAACAGTCGTAAGTAATTAGGTGCTCTAGCATTCTAAAATCCCTTACAGCTATAACTCTCCTGAACACAATTCACCTGAACTGTTACGGACTCCAGCTGTGTTCAGACAGCGTTACTCAGCTGCTTGCTATTATTTTCCGCATCGTGTGAAACCTCGAAGATCGACGCTCTAGTTTTCACCCTCAACCCCTTCTTATGCCTGCCAGAAATCTTTTGTCATTAGTGGACCAGGAGGTAAGTCTGTCCACTCTGTGTCACCATCAGACGACTGAACTAACCTACTGAACAAACTCTATCGTGCACCGAACTGCAAGCGTCTCTCCATCAAATACTGAGTAGCCAATAGAGAAACGCTTTCCGGCCGTTATTAAAGCGCCAAAATCTTACTTAAATTACATTGCGTATAGCGCTACTAACAAGTGGATGTGAACTAAAGTAATCTGACGAGACAACGACCAGACTCCGCGTAATATCTACTTGTTGCTAGTCTTTCCAGATCGAGGATTGTCCTGAGCCGCATGATTCTCCAAGTGGCGTGTCTGTGATCTGTTTCGACAAGTACCGAGTCTTACTCATGGTAGGGGCGGGCGGGCCTATTAGTTCATTTTTACGTGTGGGTGGATTATCTTGTCAAACATGGTGCGGAAACACTTCAGGGTAAAAAATTTCACTTGTTCTTCCCAAGTGTTTCACGGTCATTTGTGCCCTTTTAGCCGTAGCTGCGCAATGTGTAAACCTACTCAACCTGCCTTCTATTGTGATCCACAGATCTTGTTCGAATACTGCCACGAGCAGCTTATGTCGTCAAGACTATAGTCAGCATAATTTTGATAGCAAATTTGCGTGAATCTGCATAGGCTGACATTGAACGGCAAGTTATTTGAACCACCGGTTTAGAAGGTTCAAATCGCTCTCCAAATTATCACATAGTCTGGTTATTCTAGAACTCACTAGAGATTTGTGTCATCGGTGTAGAGCAACACCGATGAGTTGATCATTCTAGGTAGTTCAAGAACGAAAAGAATGGACAACATGAATCTTAATGCGAATGCTTGTGAAGCAGCGTTGTTGGCTTGGAACTACTGTAATAATTATCGGTTCACCCTTACCTTGAACCTAAGTCCAGTCGGATAACCCTCAAGCCACGTAAGTGAGCGCCTGTTGAAGCCATAACTTCTTAGTTTCCTTAACAAGACCGGATGATCAGCCGTTGAAAATGTCAAGATAAAACACGTCTGTGGTCAATCGTGCCTCGGTAACCTTCATCCAACGTCACGAGCAGTCAGCGGATTCGTGATGCATGAGTATCGCTACGGAAGCCGTGTTGCTTTTTGGGTTCGAGGAGATTCATCTGGAAAGCTCTCCATCTATTCAGAAATCATTGAAGGCAGAGTTACCGGTCGATAGTTTGCTGCACCATGTCTGCATCCACCTTTGGGGATAGGTGCGACTGTAAGCTGTTTTCGGGCTTCCAGTAGATGGCCAGTTGGTAAAAAGCAGTTGAAAATTACTGTAAGAGATTCTACTCATTCTGTGTCGCAGATTTTGAGGACGACGGATGTATCATGTGTGGATGGGGCGATCTTTGTGGCGGTAGGTCCTCCAACTCAATTGTGAATGATGACATTAAAATTTAGGGTGATTCCGTCGAATGTCCAAATATGCGCTCAAAAGACGCTCGTGATTAGTAACTACGCACCTTTACTTTCCGCTTACCCATGGTGTTGCCGTCTCTGCATCCATGCTGGTAAATTCACCAGAAGTTTGCATTTTGTGATATGTCAGTCTTACTCCTTGCGCGTCCGCTTCGACCTCGCTTTAGAAAGACTAAGGATTTGCCTAGAGCTTTCGAGCATGACCGCCTTTGTAGCAAAACCAATCCCCTCTACTAGTAACCGTAATGCGACTGCGCCACGCAGCACACTCAGTATAAACAAGTTCAGTTCTGGTTGATACATATTCCAGGAAGAACTTTTCAATGTGACTAAAAATGTGGTCGGTTTTTTAGGTCTTACGGCTTTCTGTAAGTTCGGAAACGATTGACCAGAACGTTGTTGCCAAAGATATTGAAGGTTTTCTCAAAGAAGGGCTGTCAGTGGTGATCTAAGCCGAATGTGATAAGGAGCCAGGCCAATCAATTTTGCGCATCTGCCTTCACCCGTGCTAAATGTACTTTACGACGGAACTTTCAACCTGAATTTTGGGGACTATGTTGTCTAACAGATAGCTGAATTCAATTAACCCATGACTATTACAACTAAGAGGGTTTGTAATATTTAGATTACCTATCATGTCAACCTCACTGATAAGAGTGTAATTGAGACAAGACGGTACCTGGTTAACCCGCCACTTCTTATGATACCGGACGTGCTGGTATTGTCCAGCTTTCGTTACCACCGGAAGAAATCTCCAGCAGAAAAATTCGCAGTGATTTCAAATTGATTTGTGGATTCTAGTTTCGGGTAATTAAAATTGCCTATTGCCAGTATTTAAGTATAAAGATGACATTCTACGCTCAGCGTTGCAAACGTCCGTTCAATATTTTGTACCGTACACTCAAGCACGCCTCTATTTTGAGCACAATACCTACTTGGCGCAGGTTCATAATTTTAATTCCAGCCACATTATAAATGCACCACTGACCAACTCTGAAATGTGTAAGCAGGTTGCCGAGTTAACATCCGTTTAGAACACAAGATATGCCGTTAAAGCACTAACAGGTCTTCAATTCTCTACATTGCGCAGTACCTCTGAACTGAACAAAAGCATGCAGCAGTCTAAATAAAGAATTTATTGATAGTATACTTGGTGTCCTTTTCACTGTATGTCAGCTTCTATTCAGCTTTGCAGACAAACGTTCTACCACTTGTGTTGCTAGTGAATATTAGTTAATTTATGCAAAATAGAGCAGCTTGCTGCTGTTATTTTGTTGTAGCTTCAAGGTCAAACCAGAAAACTTCGGTCATGTTTAGCTCTTTGTAATGTGATAATAGGGAATCGCTCTATACAAAGTGACATTCCCGGCGATAGTCACTAACGAATACTTGAAATAATCAATACACACAATAGTGTGTTTAGGGTTATCTGGACATACACCTGCGTGTCATTGCTGCGAAGCCGAAGGTGTGAATTATGCTTCGGTCGCACGGTATGGTTCTAACGGCACGGCGTCGATCACAGTAAGAATGCATTTTTGACAATCAGTAACCCGTTTTTCTGCATTCCGTGAGAAAATATTTCCTGTTTAAGCCAGGTTCATCATACGCACTCTAGGAACAGCGTGTAATCCTCAGCTACAATTAATGTGACACATGTTTTAACTGTTACTAGATAGTCCAGAAAAATGAGTTTGTAAAATGTGTAGGGTAAAAAATCTACCTAAAGAAAATGGTTCCTAAGCCAAACATAGAACCTGAGTAACTAATCAGTCGCCAAGACCATCCTCAACGGCTAATCGGATTGGCGTGCGCAGGCCACCGCATGCACAAAGTGATTCATCCCTCACTTGATCTCAATAGGGAAAGTTCACGAAACATGGTTATCAGACTCATACCAGCAAATTATATCTACGTTGTGATGCGTCCTCACCTTATCTAATGGTATTGATGCCCAACTTCAATACTCTTTTGCAAGCTGTTCGTATACCTCATGCAGGATTCATTACAAGTTGTGTGTAAATTGAAGCGACGGTTGGCGGAATAGGGACCTTCCCTTGAAAGCATGCTCCGACTTCGTTAGTGCCAAAAAACTGTGTATAAATCAAACAGAAGCTTAGTGAGGACAAACGGTTTAATTTCATCCTCTCCAGGTACACTTTTAGTAAGCCCCATGATATCCTGGTGAGTTTGCCCACATTGTTGAGCGTTTGACAGCATTAGGATCAAGTCTAAACGTTCTGTAAACGTATCCAGTCTAAGGTTAAGACGTGGGAAGACAAGAGCTAGCCGGCGGTGAGGTTTTGTATACACCACATTATACTCATCTGGATCAGGTTGATGAACAAATCGTGAGCCACTGTATTTCACTGTGACCATATACCCTATCGGTGAAGGACAGGTGTTCAAGCATACTGGACGTGGTTTGCGCAAGCTCTTAGTAGAACGCGGTATAACGGATGGGCCTGCCAGTTAAACTGAACGTTGAAGTATTAGATCAGTTCTACATTCGTGTTTGATGTCCGACCCGTGAATCACAGATCTTCTCGTTCCGAGCATTTTAAGGTCATCAGGTTGTTTTTGTAGAGAACTGACCACGGTTCAGATAAACCGCTTTCAACACCAAATCGAACTCCGATAAAGTGTACAGTTAACGAATCGATGTAAACGATGGGGAAGTGCAACAAGCATCAAGTAAGGCACCTCAGAAACTAAAATGACACCAATGCAGAATTTTTAAGACCAACTGAAATCAAACCTGATTGCTGAAAACTAAAACAGGTTGCTTACCGTTATAAGCTCCATACTTTATTTTTTGTTCATTTTTAAACGCAAATCTTACTGAGCAATGAAATTGATGAGAAGAAGCAGTATTCGTTTAAAAACGTCAACAAAGTTATACTAACGACGTTTTGCTTTTGGTTGTTACAACATCTGCCAGATTAGCCTCTTGAATCCACTGACTTTTGAATTGATGCTGATTTGTTAATAAAACATTTTCAAATCTCAGTTTTGATTGAGGTTTCCTGATAGCATTAGATTTAAAAAAAACGGAAACCCGAAAGAACATTACATGGAACTACGTGTACACACACAATTTATTAGAACTGCTATAGATGTTTGATGTGACAAAAGCGTTCGAACTGTTGTTGACGTACAAGCAATTGGAAAATCACGAAAACAACTTTCATATAGTTTGGACAATACAACTAAGAACACAAAAACTATTGAATACAATCGCAACAAACACATAATACTGGTTGTAAACTATCTTACACAAGTCAACATAATATTTCATTCCCGTAGGTGATTTTAGGTTTTATATACTTCTGTAACATTAATTGACAGTTACCAAAGAAATGTACATCGTGATTGACCGCAAGCGTAACAATGACTAAGAAACGCTTTCTGATGATAGCATTAAGATCGACTGCAGCCTCACTAAGATGCCCGCATTCGCAAATATATAAAGATTAAGATTGAGAAACACTGATAGAAATACGATTTACTGTTAATTGACGTGTGCATTTCGTAAAGTAGGTGAACCATTCTCAGATTATATTATTGGACAGATTTAGCATTTTTAAATGAAAAGTACTCTCAGTTGTCAAAAACATGGTAGATTTGAAGATATTTTTGATAAAAACTTCAAAATTTTATAAGAATACACATTGCAAAACGTACTTTGGATATTTGTAGCGTTATATAATAATGACGCTTCACTTAAGGACCAGATGCTACTTCAAACAGACGAAACTGGTCAAAACGTGGGAACTAGATAAGACATGGTAGACACTGGGTATTGCATTAGTCGGGCAAGTTTAGTTCATCAACAAGAACAACTTGCAAAGCATTCCACCTAATAATACCTGTATAACAAGGTAGTCGAGACGTTGACGAGGATTAAATTCTTACAGCCAATAGTTACGTGGATCATGCATAAGTCTCATCGACTTCATCCCGTTCATCTTTGTGCCCATTTCCATTTCCTCCTTTTCTACCAGCTTCAGTACCTGAAAAAAACAACACCGCTTTCTACCCCACTACTGTTGTTGTGACCTGAAACTGTACGGACAGTGTATTGCCCCCGTCCTTGCCTAAACCAAATAGCTTAATGGTTTTAACCCCATCCACAAGTCTTCTCTACCATGAACTTAACATAACTGAGAATTAATGTTGTAGAATGCTCACAAATGGTCCTCAGGGTGGTAAAAATAGATTGCTTCCCACGTATTACATGGAGCGTGCCTCTCAGGATCAAAGAAAACTGATAGCATTATTTGACTATTGACTTTGCACAAGCTTGAAAGAAATAAAGGAAATCCAAAGCGTCGGTTTTGTGAAATCAGTGCAACATAATAAAAGCAGTTACAATATACACCACTTAGTGTGTACTGAACAATTTGAGTCGTGAAAGATTTGTGTCTTCTGTCGCAAGCGTACACTGCTAGCCCATTAGTTTATCAAGAAAACTTGGACTTGGAAGGCACACGAGATAAAGGTTGCTTGCCTGTCGATGCGACATTTTACAGCTATTGAAACAAGATAGGTTACTTGTAACCATGAGCGCCTTCTGGAAACTCTGAGATACATCATATATTTAGACAGGAATCGCCTTATAAAAGATTACGCTGTTTCAAGGCCTCTTGAATCGCGAATCTGCTGCTGTTGCGTTTGACTGATTGAATACGTTGAGTCTGTTACATTTTATGCCGGTGTTCGAGTGGTGTTGATTCCTCACGTCATATAGATAAGCCTCAAGTCAAACAGCGGTTTGTTTCCATCGAACAGTGATTTTATGGTTTCAACACCTAACCAAACTGTACTGCATTCTGTGTTCTTGTGTCACCCCGTTATTAAATAAGTTAGTAACTTTTTTCGTTTTTTAGTGGAGAGTCACAACTAAAAAATTTAGCTTTTCCATTATCTTACTTCTCGGATATCAACTGTGACCTCAGTCTGGTGCAGATGCGCGAAATCGGACCCAAGTAGGCGCTTCACGTAACTTGTTAATTTTTTGTTATTTGTGAGTAGTGGGAAATTTTGAATTTACATGAGTTGGACATCACTCGGACCTGCTGGCTGTTTTTACACTCATACAGACTTCACAGTCCGACCATTTTGATGATACAATAAAATGCAACTTTAGCCTTGCTAGAGCTACTCAGTAGGGCATATTCTTACCATGGTGGGACTAGATTTCTTGCTACAATTCCATGCGGTAATCGTGTTAGCCACTGCACCACTGACCTCACATTATGCAAGGTTGATTCATCACATTTAAAATCTCAGTTGCATTTGTTTATTAGTACTGTCTAACACGTTAACGGTTTTTGTGATTTCAACTTGGACGGAATTCCCAGTTGCCTGGTCAACGGTTGGTAAATTTCCACTAGTGTCATATTATTCAGTCATGTAACAGTAACTGACAGGTTGGTTTCACCGACGCTCAGGAAGTTAATTGCTTCCGCCGTAATCCCATATAACCAAAAAAACTTACTCTTGAGTCCCAAATGTAGATTTGAAGTTGATTTAATGGCATATAACAAAGGAACCTGTAACAATGTACCGGCAAAAGGCTGCACACACCTGAAGAGAATGAATGAAAATGTGCAATCGCATTTTGAGGCATTTCTGGCAAATGTTTATTTGATAAAGTGTTCAATCCTTTTTCGTCTTCATAGATGTCTTTCTTAGCAGTCATATGTGTTCTGGTGAATGCCGTAAGATTTAGGGGGTAACAGACGGTACTCTACCGATTGGCTAACGTCGATGTCGATGGTGTTTTCTTAGCAGTTTTAGTTATTGTTCGCTCTTGTGAACGACGAACCAATGTAAACCTTCTATATTTCACGCTTCAAGGCTTGGTTTACAGTTTTCTTCAAATGACTGTTCTAACTGATAAAAAGAAGTGTCAGACATTTCAGTTTCTCTTAGGAAACAGCCAAATAAAAGGTGATTCGGAAGTATTAAATTAAAACCTTCACTACTGCATTTTGTGTTTAGTTTACTTCAAGACTGTGCGTTACACCCTCTATTGATCTACCACCTTTGCGACCAATCAAAGTGTGTAGAACTGGTAAGCAGTTAATCGATTTCAATTTGCAGGTGAACAGTAAACTTGCACAACAGGTGTTCACCGGTCTTACCTGATTGCAGACCGTTTGTGGAGGCTGCGACAAAGTGGAAATCCGCACACACTTTCCACCTGACCGAGCAAACAACTCGCTGCTTGCCATTCTTCACCTCTTATTGTCTCCTCTCCATTGAAACAAACTCAATTATTTCACGATGAGCATCACCAAGTGTACTGTGTTATTCACTTCCACATAAAAGTACACAAGTAAAGAAATAAATTTACAAAATTCATGAAACTTAATGTTTTCCGCCAAAATTGGCTAGCCTATCTTTCGTGTAGATGAGACAAAACTCATGGTCTTCTACCTTCAAATAGAACCTCCTGAACTAGGATTGAATCAGGGACAAGGAAATGGTGTTTATGTTCTTCTGTTCCCATGAAGTCAGGGTTCACCACAGTGTGTGACATTACGCAGGGTTTCCAAAGCAATAGAATGTAATTAAGGAGTCGTATAATCTAACCGCTGCAAACGCAACCGGACCAAATAATCTTTTAACTGTTACACACGCGCTATCTATAATCTGGGATCTTACGATTACGGATTATTCAATGGTAGTTGCATGGTATATGACACAAATGGTTTCTTTCTGCGTCATGCTATCATATAGACCACAGTTTTGAACATATTGATCCAGTAAATCTGAATTGCTAACTCAGTGACCGACCACACCAACACTGTTCTAAATGAAACCGAGTAAGCAGGTTGTTCAAAGTTGGTCAACACATAAGTGTAAGTGAATTGTTATGGCTGATTAAAGAATACAGCTTTCATTGGAATTTACTTTTTCCACTACCAATGTTCACCCAAATTATAACCAAATGAAATTAATGAATCAGCTACACGTTTAACTCAGAGACTTCTGTTTTCGTTTTTTATGCTGATGCGCATCAAAAACAACCTTCGTGTGTCGTTGAATGAAGTTTATCTTAAGAACTGCTAGTATTACAAAATTTTGCTTTTCAATACAACCAGAATTGTTTGACAAATTATTATGGAAAGCGCACACGCTCACATTCAAGCACTATTCACACGCGGTGCGAGAGGGCGTTCAGTCCCGCTTCCTGTTTCTGCTCACTCAGACAAATGATCAAAACTCTTCACCAGTTTCGATTCGATTGCTGACTGACAGTCTTTAGTGGGATCTGGCCATGCGATGAGAAAATCTGTCGACAGTCAAGAGAGCCGCAAGTTACAATTGTTTGAGGTGGAGACCAAACATATGAAAAGAGAATATTTGCATATTAGCTTAAAAGTGGAACTGCTAAGAAACACTTGAATAGTTACGACCGTGACTCTGAGTCAAGATCGAATAGAATCAGGAAATATGGTATTTGCATTTAGACTTGAGATGAGTTGGTCACACGAAATGGCTAACAGCTCCCTCAATAGGTTATGCGTAAACAACATAAATGATCGTTGAATAACGAAGTTGCATAGCATTTAACTAAACTCTTCATGGTAACTGGACGTTTCTTGTTTATTTTGGACGTTCTACAACAGGCGAAGGTTATTCAATGGGAATTCTGTGATAGAATGCAGTCTATCTGGCTATTTTCTCCCCATTTCTTCAAGGCCTGAACAGCCAAGTGTGCAAATTCTAGAACTCCAATCTTCGAATGTTTGCTTAAACTAAATTAGCCTCTAAATTAGCACTGTGTACGCATTATAATTTACTAAAATAAATGAGTTGCAAATCTGATTAGTGAAAATTTCTGAAAAACAAACTATTGACTTTAATTTCACAAAACTTTATCGAAAAATTACCGTATTTTATCTCCTTCAACAGTTTTCAAATTTTACTGACACGGTTGAAGAAGAAGTGAGGTTTTGTGGAAGTGCTTATTACTTGTATTTAAATACACCCTACCTCAGGACTATTTTGAGGTTCGCCTCAACTGGTATCCAGCAACCTTGTTAACTGTCTGTATAATATCCTGTATCAGCATGAAAACCATGGCTTTCACAGTGGTGATCAGACACCGTTTACTTACCCCCATTCAAGATCACAATGGTCAATTTCATCATCCTCAAGTATGGAAGAAACGATAGTGCGCAGATGTTTTCTGCAACTGGCTACTGAGGTGAAACAGCTATATGTGAGGATATTCCAGATGTTCTGGACCTCAACGTGTTCTTGATGCATCTTTGACCCAAACGTTTGCCCAGTTGTTTCATTCTGTATACAATGGTTCTAGTAACCTTTCCTGTTTTGTCCAATTTTAGTCCAAAACAAACTAAACCCAAACTGAAAAAGTGAGCAGCTAGCAAATATTTAAATCCCCAGAAGACTGGGTCAAAAGAGACACACCAAAACTTTTTTAATGTGTGTGAGGATAATAACCTTCCATAATCTACATTCAGAGGTTTGTCTTTAGGGCGCCACTGGAAAAGAAAGTCTACTTAAGTTAGGAACACTGGGTCTGTCCGTAGAGACAACCTTTAGTCCGTAGAAAATAATAACAGCTGAAGTAAACTTACTTGAGACAACAAACAATAGAAATGTAATTTTAGCTATGACATTTCGAATTAATAATAAACATTTGACCATTCACAGGAGGTCGTAATTCGACTGTTCAGACTACTGGGACCAGAAACAAAATGGGTCCAAGTTTCCGGTGGAAATGTGTAATTATTGAAGGTTGAGTGGGCTGACAATCATTGCCTACTGAAGGCAAGATAGGAACTTATTTAGTGACCACATGAAAACAAAATAAACCATATAGTGGAACCATACAAAATCCTCTCAGTTCAATACACTCAAGGTTCAATGCATATATAAGGCAAGATTACACTCAACCCATTCAATGATACTAGGATGTAATGTTAGTTGAGTATTTTCGACGAAGGTATTAATCACAAGTGCCTGCAGCTTTACTTTGCTCCAGCATCTGCGCAGCACAATAAGACGAGAATTCAGAGGTATCACGACGCTTAATAATTATGCCATTACTCACAAAACTCAAGTGTTCAATGTCATTGCTCTTGAACCTGAATTCTGTGCTCTTCTTCGTCCAGCTCATTCTCCAACCCTGCCCCTGATGAACGTTGCCTACCCCTCGTATCTCAAGCAGAACTCCCAGTGACAACCCGAAGTCAAGAACGAATTATCAACCAAAAAAGCCGGACTAAAATGCTTGCTTGTCTTCGTAGTTGAGTACGCGACAACAAAACTGTATTGCAGCCAATGGCGACCATTGCTAGAATAAGTACATTTTAGTTCAGGCAATGCAACGTTAAGTGCAGCATGCCCTGAACGCTTAGAACACACTTTCAGCTCTTAGAGTAACTAAATAAATACCATATATTGGTAGAGGGTGTTGGTTTTATATAATAACTGAGCAGCACCCACAAGTGATCGCAGCTGTCGCATTCCCACTGACATTACGGTCGACCCATTTCAAAAAAGAACCATTAGAATAGAGCCTAATCTTTGTTAGGGCTGTTCAACAGTGTGTATCCTTGCCACAGCCGGCCACACTTTCACCAGGCAACTGTGTTGAACACTGCGTCAATGACATCACATTAGGCATAACCGAATTAACATGTGCAAATGCCCGGCCACCGAGGCATTTTAGTAATGTTTACAGTGTGCAAAACTCGCGTATAGTGTTTTTACTTGTCAAGAGGCTGACTGAATAGTCTATGACAATGTGACAGCCGTGATAGGTTGTGGAGAATATAGTAACCACTTCTTCTTTTGGTCGGAAATGATGTAAGAACCAACATGGATCGATCGTTACCATGTTGTTCACGTTCCCACCTCAATAAAGACGAAATGAATCAAAAAGTTAGCTGAATGGTGTTGCTGCCGGATCTGTGCGCATGGGGGTGTAGCATAAGCAACAGATGGCTCTCCTTGCTTTATCATCAACCCACAGCAAACGCCACTGTTTTCTACTCAGTCGTCGACATATACAGATTGATTACGTTTATGTTCTGTTTAATAATAGCTTCGTATATATTAAGGTTTTGCCTACGTAAGAGAACTACACAACTAGTGAAGTGTATGTACTCTCTGGGCCGTGTAGCTACTCGGTGTGGTGGGCAATGAACATTCATTGAAAATTACTTCCAGGCTTAAACAGGTGGGATTATTTGGAACCGATGCTGGGGGACTACCACCTAAGAACGAGACACGGCTTTTACACTGACAATCCGATTAAAAGGAATAAGCTGAGTAATAAGAACCTCAGCTCAAACTACCAAGGTTTAATTTGTTGAACACAGGGTTAAAGGCACCATTTTCGACGGTCTACGTAGCTGAAAATCAAGTACTTTACTTTTGTAAATGTTACCAATATTAGATTTCCAATAATGAAAGCGGAAGTTTTCATGTAAAATAAATGTTACCCATAATCTGTGTTAGCTTTTTACAACCCTGTTTAAATATTTGTTTTACTAGCCTTCTTGCAATCTAAGGCATTTTTAGAAGGTTTCAATTCACTTATATCAAAGAAAAACACGAAATCTTGGATTAATTTATTATCAACGTCCAACATAAGGTAACAGGTATACTTCAGGAGCGGTCGGTGAAGCATTATCTTACATCTGGTTTATAAGCGCAAAGCCACGGGATATTTTGTGAGCACTTTACAATAAGTCCTGTATGTCTGCCATGAGATTCCTGTTTGCTAACAGCACTATCCGTCATCAGATCGATGGTTTTTGGAAGCTATTTATTCTTTCCTAGAGAAACTTTACATAATTGTTGGTCCAATTTCCCAACCGTACCGCGTTTTTACCGTCAAGGAGACATAAAGTTTCTAGTTGGTTCCAAACTTTGAAAAGCTACGGGCCACCAGACAACGCCTTCATGGAAAAAATCTCCAGATTTAGGCTGATAGAGCAAAACAGGAGGGCGGCCATCCCTGGTTACCGCTAACGGCGAGTTGAAAGAGATCATTTCCTCCTAAGCAAAAGATGAAACCGTGACTTAACCCAAGAGAAGTCAAGGGCCGGTGTCCACATCAAAAAACTTGAATCTTCCGGGGTTTATTGAACATTTTGGTGGTCCAACCGCCCGGAAGGTTGCCATTAAGACGAAACCATTCGTTACTCTGTCGAGGCCAGAAAAAATACAATCTGCTGATCAAAATGCACTACAACAGTGACTTTTACAGCAATAAGATCGACATGTTACTGTGCATTTCACCAAGAACCATCGAATGAAAGTCAGACTACATGCACTGTTTTTGTCACAGAATGAAATGAAAATCAATTTCCCTCAGGTCACAAACAGATGCAACACGGTTTCGGTCGGATGTAATCTGTTGTCCCCTAGGTATTTCAGTTTGTACTATTTATTATCAGGTGAAAATTAACCCGGCGGTCCTGATGAGTGTTCTTGTGGATGGAGTTATGTGCTCATTTACGAGGGCGTCCATTAGAAAAACACGGATGTTCTTAGATGTGCTCATGATTACAGAGGTTAGTGAAGTAGCCTTAACGGATGGTGTGAAAGGCCAATTATTATGTTAATGTGTCTGTATTGTCGACTTTATCTCAATTGTAAACGGAAAGAGGTATGCAGTGGGACGAGACACAATACGTTTTACGAAATCAGTTTGCCTACCTGAAACAGACTGGTCAGCATCTCCTACTTCATTCCATTTGGAAATCCTTGCAGCTATAACAAGGTGCCTAAATATATAACTTTGCGATTGCGTTTATGGAATCTGTGAGATGAGAATACCGTAATATGATACCAGGTATAGGCGAACCCATAATAACATGCCAAACTACTGTGTAGAGATTATCAAGAACATGTCAAGAAACATTCTTCAACAGCCAATTTTGGTTGAAAATTTTTATCACCGTAGAATATTTCTGGATGGCTAGTCTTGAGATTTTAACGGTAAATTTTGAAGGTCATAAACACCCTTCTTAATCAAGATATTTCGGTTAGTTTACTTTCGAACAAAAGAACATAAGTATCAATAAAAACTGTGTGGTATTTGTTCGGAGACGTTAAGAGTCAATGTGAAGTTGTAGAGAATGCACGTCTAAAAATGGAGTTTTATGATATCTGTACTTAGACTGAGCCACTTTTTTGAATGCGGTTCACTGAATCTCGCTTTTGCGACCGCAGTATGCCGTGAGTGAACAAACGATTTGAAATTCTAACTGAAAAGTCCACTGGTCTCTATACTTACCCCCTGGTCAATACTTGGGAGGTTTGTTGTCGTTTTTGTGAAGGAACTCTTTTAACTTATTCAGGTTCTGATTTACTCAAATTCCTGCAGATATTTTTTAGTGTTCAGAAATCATATTGGCCACTAGAAGTAATCGTGGAGCTGTTCGTTCAAACTGGTTGCTTAAGGACTGTTCTGGCTTGCCTGTGCCAGAAAGTTTATACATTCATTTCAACTTGGAAAACACTAATTACTGTGGGTGAAAAAACATTCACCTCTTTCAACTATGCTGCAGCCAATTCCATTAAGATTTTCAGATTAAAGACTTTAACTCATCTTGTCTACTGAACATGAAAAATAATCTTCGAAATTATCAACTTAGATAAGTGGAAGTACCCTGAGTTGGAGGTTTTCTTCGAGCTGCAATAGCTGAATTTGTTCTTAGTAAGTACACTAGCAATACACGGTAAGTCCTTGTTATGGTAAAATAATATAAACCCAACGAAAACATTATGCTACCATCTAATATTTCCGAGTATATGCTGAAGTTCGAAAATGAAATACGACAATTTTGCAAGCTTATAGCAAATGCTGGCTAGCGCGTTTATTCTGGATATGAATATTCCAGCTGCTGCCGTGAGTGTTCCCCGGTTTTTTCACTTCTCCAGCAATTACTTTCCAGAGAGCGTGGATCCGGTTTTGCTCAGTATTGCGAGCTATTAAATATAATGCATACATTCCACAAAGATATATTAAACATTCATGGTATCCGATTAACTCACACCCACCCTTGCGAATGCACCTAAACCCACACTTAGTAGTCTGGCACCAGTTGTTTTGCAGTCGTGGATTCCTGCAAGTCGTATTCATTTAACATAAACATCCACCGCACTGCGCACATATATCTGATGGTGGCAAAAACATGAAACAGGTCGTGTAATGAAGATGGATTTCGAACACTAAATGTAGAAATCTTAGACTACCTTGCCTGTGTAATTATGACATCATCTAGCGAATGGTGATTGAAAGCGGAGCTGCATAGTTCTTCAAGCCTGCATTGATCCGAGGACTCTGCTGAATCTCAGAGGAACTTGTGACTTGGTAACTATATAACCTGATCTGCTCTTACTTGTCGGTAGTGACCAATAACACCGGCTGTTTGTTGTGTAGCATACAGTATAGTTGGTTTCATCATTGTGTGCTTATCTACTTATTGCGGTATTCCACCGTAAAAAAATGTAAGCATTTCTTAAATTCATGGCACCCCTTTACCACATACTTGTAATATATGCAAAGCAGTAGAATACCCACAATGTAACAGCGAACCTGATGAAAATCTGACTATTTATAAAGGATCACAACAGCGTCTACCCTTCAACAACATTAGATGGGTGTTCAGGTCAGTGTACGACTGGAAAAGATATTCATAGTGAAGATGAATGTCCTCATTATTATTTTAAAAAACGGTTGCAAGGGGACTACTGTTTTAGCCAGGTTGTTCACTGAGTTTGACAATCAGTTCGCAATTAAAATTTAAACTCCCCGAACAGCCAAGAACCGTATACATCAACCCAAACCATCATCTTCACCACCACTCTGAATAACCACAAAACAATCTTTCACCCAGGTGAACTTGAAAAGAGATGAGAATTGTGTTCTTACCTTTTTAATGCATATTTCATCTACTTGTTTGAGAGAATCACCAGTTGAGAAGACGGCCTAACCAACATTCGAATCTTACAAACAGCTAAACGTCACCCTCGAATTTGTTAATTTAATTGTATCCCAGTTGAATAATTGAAATTAGCAGCAGCCACAAATTTGGGTCCTTTTTCCGGTAACTACCTTCTAGCGCCAAAAATTCCACACTGAGAAAATGGATGTTGCAATGGAAACCTTTTAATGTGTAGTGAAAAATGATGAGGGAAGATTGGTAGATGTGAGAAAGTGAACTGTGGCACAAGTTGCTGAAACACAAAGTTGTCAGCACGGATGTTTGCAGCACAATTGCACCATGCTTATAAGCATGCTCGTTTAGTGATATGAAGTTGTGAATCCCACATATATCCGGAAAATTCACACCATTGGTTGTCTCTCACGTACGTAACCGCTAAGATTTTAAAAACTCCCGTTAAATCCACTTGTAACCACAGATTTCTTGTGTGGGTGGAGACCCGCCTTAAGTTACGACCGTGTAGTAGCCACCCGCGTTTTACGGAGAAACCGCAGAACAATACACTACCGCTTGGTAGAAGAGTGTATGCGAAAGGAAGACCCGATGTATGGAAGCCTTTCGGCGTTAGGAATAAATTTTTTTAATATGTCTCGAGTACATTCGGGACGAGCACCGTACTTTCCCTCGTGACATTTCTACAGACCTGTTGTTAGACATTTTATGAAGTATAGCTGACAACCTGTATGTTCAGTTTTACACAGGGGTGGACACCGTGAGTAAGAAGTGGTACGTTCGACTAAATTTCAAGCAGTTTTAGTCATCTGCGATATGCATATATAACGAAGACTTACAAATCAATGGGACCATGAAAATTCCGCCAATTGTTATTAATAATTTACTTCTATAAAATAAAAGTCTGCTACTAAGCTCCGGAGACCTCTGATTACTTTGGACGGCAAGCTGATGTCCATGAACCTTTAGTTAAGAAAACACTACTGTTCAAATTTCCCATATATTTCAAGGCGTTCTTATCCCGCCGAATTTGGTATTGTCCCACATGTTTCGAAAACTCTGGCGTACATTTATTTGTCTAGAGAACTGAAATCCATACACAAAAAGATTACGACAATCAAGTTCTAAATTTCCTTTCCAAAAAGAATAACTGTTTCCAAATATCATTTGTATGAATGTCACATTCTGAGTGTTAGGTTTGTATTTGTAAGTAAGCCTCTCTTTGGCTAAACAATATTCAGAAATTATTAATTTTGCGAATGTTTACTTTGTGAAATGTCCAGGTTATGCCCCAGGTTAAGTAAACCTCCCAGAACCCCCAGCTAGTAAAATAGTGACTGCTACAAAAAAGCATCGGTTTTGCTTTCATAAAAAAGAAACCAAGTTAGCCCAACCAACATTTTGGTCACACGAACCTGACACATTTACTCACCTGGCTGGCTTGATTTGACCCATTTTTCGCACTCGAACTGTGCAAAAGGTGACACGTGGGAACTTGCCCGATGTCTCCCAATCTTTACCGGTCACAATGTCATTTAGTACTTCAATTCCGAACATGGTACTGTTTGTTCCAATAAAACGTTTCATTAGATAAATTTGTCCGACGGAGTTACCAATGAAACAGAAACGAACAATGAAGAATAGAAACGTGATGCGTGTGTTTGGTCGGATATGACACAGAAAGCGCCGCAGATGGCTGGTCATGCGACGATAGCGTGCGGTGGATTCAGCCTGCTCCTCCAACGTCGCTACCAGGCACGATATGGCTTTTTGTCTGAGCTCTCTGTCAGGTACGGAAGCTTCTTTGGCTGAGCGGAGAAGAATGGGTAGACGTTTGGAACCAACACGCCACAACAAGTACGGTACCCAGCTGAGCATTACTTGACCAGCAAGCACTATGGCAATCCACTGATAATATCCGATGTGTTTGACCTTGGTCAGCTCGTAGTCATCCTCTGGAACCTGGTCACTTGGATGAAGATAATAGGTATTTTGAACCCAACACAGATTTTCCGCATATTCCTCCCAGGAGTGGGTAAACTCTTGAGGGACCCAACATTGGATAGGTTTTCCTGATAGAGATGACAAAAATAAGGGTTTTTTTTTTTTTTAAAGGTTTATAAACATGAGCGTGTAATGTATACAAGCATCACTGATCCTTTGGGTCAGATTTTGAGTCAGTTATCTTCTAGCCCTATATTAGCTGCTTATACAACGTATCACAATGCTTTATTTTTAATGGTTATTGTGACCGATCGTATTCCCTAATAAACTGATCAGACATGGTACCTAAAAATTTCACTTCGTCGTAAACCACTAAAGGTTTGTACTGTGCCTGAGGTTCTTAACACATAGACCTAGTTTGCTATGGATGCTATAATGCAGGGATTCTGTTGTTCGATCTGGACGTAGTTGGCCAAAACCGCTGCACCTCAGGTTTTGGTTGATAGCTTATTCGACTGCAGGCCCACGAACTGACAAGCACGGCTTAGTTGGTCTCATGTAAACAAATACAAATTCGGGCTGATGTCGCTTTAGTTAGAAACGTAGATTCACGCAGATTTACGTATGTCAAACATTCACAAACATTTTGGCGTCCACTTCATTTTGAAATTCGCCATGGTTTTTTATATTTGTTCAGGCACAGTCTGAATGACCATCTTATTGATTTTATGTAATGTCAACAATGGCCTTTACATCAGACAGCAAAAAATGACGTTAACATATCCCCTTACTAAATAGTTGGCCTCGTCGCGGAAACGCTTGTTTGAGTTCAAGGCAGTGAGTGGAATGCTTCCCACGCGGAAACAACGGATAATTGACATTCAGTCTGAATCACGAATCGCCAGAATGACTACCTTCACCACTGGCTTTATCCAGTTAATCCAAGTCAGTTAGAGGCTTTCATTTAACTAACCTTTGTTTTTGGAAGCCTACAAGGTTAAGTGGCATAAAAGGAATGTTGTGTTGTTTAGATTACATCCGTATCCCGACAACAAGTGACACTTTGAGAACAACTCGCGCAACAATTGTAACGGTTAACTTTTGCTCCTGGAGCCTCTTGGGAACAAATTAATGACCTTCAAACTTAAAAGTACTTCATGTTAGCTTAGAATTGGATCACTAAAATATCCGCAGTTACAAAACTATCAATCGATTACACAAATAAAAATATTACACTTGCTCAGGGGAGTTGATCGCTTACAGCGAGGAGATGTAGAAACGGAAACGGAATCGGAATTAATTAATTCCTTTGGTGAAGTCGCCTCAGGTGCCTCTGTGTTCATCAGAACGCATCTTTATGTTTGTTTGTATGTTTAATAAGCAAAGTTCGATCTCTTGGATGCCCCTTGCATTCAGTCAGCAATATATTAGTTTGATTGATCAGTAACTCGGCTTTAATTTTGCTGGTCTGCACAACCTAGGATATTTTTATTGAGTACAAGTCTTCCAGTTGGTTGAACTTGCATGCAACGTCCGACTGACGGTTAGGTACCTTTTGAACATGATTTAATGTTTATAACGGTTCAGCGATGATTTTGCACCTTGTCATCTACGTTATTTGAGATATTCTTTTAATGCCACAAACTGGGAACCCTGTACATTTGAACGCTTAGCAGCTGTAATAGTTCTCAGCGAGGAAAACTTCATACTTTTTATGAAGTGTGCAGTCTATCGGTCTATCATATTGCAAATGAACAACAAGGTCTCTACTTCCTTATATTCCTTTGATAACAGGTTGAAAACTGGCGTCTACCGTTCAAAAATCCCTTCAAATAACCTCCACTGGTGAGGTTAGTCGTTGTTAACCTTTGGTTGCGTGCACTGGTACCCGGACTTCAGGATCGACACATCCTATTTCGGGGTGATTAGCTATATTAACGTCGTGTTGAGAGAGAATTAGACATCACAGGACTTACAGAGATATGTTTTAGGTGAAATAAATGTTGTTATTAACAAAGGTATTTTGGTTATTACTTGTCATTAAGGTGTTTTTTGTCTCATCCATTTTCACATCACACCTGACAACACCAATATATGCCACACATTAGGACCAGCCCTATATGCAATACAATATGAACACCTCTGTTATTAAAATTTAGTAACATGGTGGATGCCAGTGTATATAAAACTTGAAACCATTATGTTTCTTGCGACTTTTGCTCTGTCTATTATGAATGGCAACAGTTTCCCGATGTCCATACGGACTGTTCTATTACAGGCGAGTGAGTTAGGTTTCCTTAGGTAAACACCCAACGTTTCAAAATATGACATTCCGTGTGAACCATCTGCTAAATATAGTTCACGTGATTAGCATGACCTTTTCAATATATGGGTAAAAAATACAATGTCAAATATGGTACGTACATTCTGGTCGATATAAATGAAAATGATCATCTATTGGCATGGCTTGACGGGTACTGAAGCTAACATTTTTCAACGGTTTAGTGCCGGTTCTTCCGCATTCAAATAGAACATGTCCCATCTCCACTACTTCAATGAGGGTGATTGCGGAAACGTCAGAAAATTTTCCAAGTGCATGGAATTTCATCTGATCACTTCTGTTCATCATGGATCTAGCGAGTTTGCTTTTTATTATTCTGATCCTATGCATACCTACGGGATACCACATCATACTGGTATGGTTGTTTTGGACACATCCTCTGCCTACTTTAGAACCATTTTTTTAGTTGAAATCTGATAGATTTTTTGGTCACTTGCTCACTCGTTTGACTTTCATATTTTTACAGAGTCAAACTGATGACAGCATGTTCTCCTTCGTTTCGTTATCTTTTCTCTTTGACACAACAAGTATGAATTGAAATTATACGTCACCCCTAAATATGTGCTTGCCGAAGTGTCAGTCGTTTAGGATGGTCAACCATCCGCGAAAATAGCATGCTTCGTGACGCCACTTTACCTGTTGTTTTGTTCAAAAACACGCTGTTTCAAGTCTGGCTCGTTTACATTTGTGTTCAAAACAACAATTTGCCATATTCGATAACATACCGACATGCAGCTTTCAACAAACAGTAAAAATATATTCCTTCAAAAAACTGACACATAGTACACGACCCCGTGACTGCCACGCGTCCAATGCTTAGCACAAAGCATCCACTGGTGGATGTGCATTTTCAGATACTCATGTGTGTTTGCCTTGTCGATACTGAACATCGGACAAAAGTATTAGTTTTAAAACTTCAGACATCTCTTTCGCTGTCAGGGTCATTTGGTTTTCTGTTCAAACGAAGTTTATACCACATCAGTGTTCAGAAACAAACAGGCAGTTATGTGTATTTCGCAGCAGTTTCACAACATAAGCTCACAACTGTCATAGAATCCTGACTGTCAACAATGCAAAACCTCTCATGCAAACTCATGAATCTACGATGGTTAACGTCTAGTGTCAGTCTACTGCTGACTGTGAACCACATAACGCAGTCTTTACCGAAACTCTTGAGTTAATCTTGTCTTTCCTTCAGTAGTTAGCAGTTGTAAAAGATGGAGCAATTATTTTTCCAAAGACCATTCTCATTCAACGGTGAGTCAAAAAAATTATCTCGAATTTGCTCTTTTATACATATTGAAAGATGTATCAAAACATCGTTATAGCAATTCAAAAGTTTGTTTCAACAACTAATCTTTAGGGGTATTGATTCACACCCCAATATTTTAGTATCTGATTTCCAAGATATATCAGTCTAGTAGCGAGTGTCATTGAGTCTACAAGGAATTGGCATCTTTTGTATGGTCTGGTAGGATGTGGTAACCCAATACATTCACGGGATATTAATAGTTATACATATCTGCATTTCCATCGAATTTTCGGAGTTTAAAGGTTTTTAACTCATTCTCATACCTAATTTTCCAACGGACTAGAAAAGGAAACCAAGAACACTTTTAAGTTTATTATTTACCTTCATTAAAATGTAACCATTAAAAAATATATCAAATGGCATTAAACCTAATTTTCATCAAGCAAAAGTCGGTTTAAGGTACTGTAGAGAAATGTCTTTACAAGATGGACGAATATACCTAACTGTGCGAATCTTACGCATTAATAGATTAGTTTTTTACTGTTTGATGCCTTGATAAATATTCATTTCGTTACCTCCCCCATCCACTATTGCGCTTCCTAATAATGTTAGTTTATCGGTTATTCTAACTAATAACGTTTCTTCAGAAGTTTTGGTCAATAATTTTTCCGTCGGAGCAATCGCGCAAAATTTGCTCTCTTATGGTGCAGGTTGGTGTAGTCACATCTTATGTTCGGATAAGAAAAACGATGGCGCTTTTTCAACTTGCACGCTAACCTATCCTCGATTGTTTATACCGGACAGATGCTAGACAGGAATATGACAGATTCTGAACACCATCCCGTGGTAAAATTCCGATCATTGATTAAGCTGAGACAAAACAATATTTATGTACGGTAGACCGTGGTCTTTGATAATGAAGATCCCCACAACTCCTTAGTTAATTACTAACCACTGGAGATAAGTTGAGCTGTTGATTGTTTAAAGATGATTCATTCAGCGGTGAATCCAAAGAAACAATGGATCTTAAGTGTTGCATTTGTTTTAACATCCAGTTTTTAACGGTAAACGAACGTATGCTGTTCAGGCAAGGGAGGCTAACTTTACAACATAGAGTAGCATTGCAAAATTGAGCACTCCTTCTCAGTCGATACCATTATTGTAAACATCGAAGTATATATTGATTTTTGCTGTAGTTGAACTTTCAAGCAGGAGTCAGTCTGAATAATGTACGATGGCTTGCCAATATAGGAAGAAGTTAATTTTGCCTGTTGACAACCGGCATTCAATGACATTTTAGCTGTTTTCTTTATTCACGCGCTGCTACGTAACTACAAACTACGTGATACCTGCTTTGTGAAAATTAACAGACCGATCATGTGATGTCTTCTAGGCGAAACATCCAGAAAATTTTACGAATGTAATCACGTTCGTGTGCGACAGCTGTCCATCTGTTGTGATCCTTAGGTAGGACTAACATTCTCCTTATCTTAAGCGATCTAGGAAGAATATTAAACATGGAATAGATTAGTGACGACAATTGTTTCAACCTAGTTAGCTGGAATTGCTTATGACTTTTCGTATAAGGTGACTGAGATAGGCAAAAAAGGGATAGAATGGGTGGAATGAGAGGAACAACATTAGTTTGGTTGGGTCAAGTACTGTAATGCATTTTCAGCGCAGCCGTTTCACGTCCATATTGGGAACATTTTGATCACTACTTTGTGTGCTTAGTGTATTGCTATAACTGGCAACATGTCGGTTTAGATGACGCTGCAAAGCCCGATCATTCTTTCACTTTACTGCATAATGGTAATAATGGCCCAGAAGAAGATAGACGTTTGGTGAGTAAACTGGGCTAGCCGATGGTTTTACAAACACTCTAATTGAATGACCTTCTTAACTATAAATAACCTACTGATAGTTAGCAAGGAGTTTAGTTGATGAAGATGGAACGGCACCAATAATTGTTGGCGGCTACCACTCTATTGTGGACTTCTCAGGCAGCCTCTTTGAAAAGCGAAAAACGCCATATTCGAGTTTTGTTCTGGTTAATGCCCATACATAAACATGCCACGGCCGGAACCAAAATTCCGGCCATACCTTCGTGAAGAAACGCGTTGATATTTGTTCCACTGACGTCACATTAAGTAGGAATGAAATCATATTTTAACACTCAGTCATTTCGGCTTGTGATAGTGTTCACTTTACACAATCGCTTCCAGAACAGACACAGTAATTGTCGTATTAACACTTATCTAAGGCTTAACTCCAAGCTCTGACAAGAATGTGCTTTACTGACCAGCTGTAACAAGATCAAAACACAACAAATTGTTTACAGCACCAACCGATAGACTCATTGGTCAAGTTATTTGTCTAATCTCTCCACCACCATCGCAACGTATCCATGAGGAAAACTAACGCCACTGGCTCATAATCGTCATTGTTCAGGTGTACACAGAACCAATTTATGCTAGACGGATTAGTTATTATCTTTCTTGCTCTTCAAAATCATAAACCTGAGCTCCCGATACGACCTTATATTGTATTAATGCATTCAACTAGTTAACTGGCCTACGTGGAATGTGCGAAAAAGTGTCCAGTAATGAGAATATATGTTTTAATTATAACTTCATATCTCAGTACCCATCTTATATCCTTTTACTTCACATTTAATCATGCATCTTACATATCTTAGGCGCTTCCAGGAAACTGATTATCAGCTGTTTTACGTTGGAAGTTCAGCAAAATGCCTCAAGTTTGGAAAGCATTTCAGCTTGCTACAGTTATACTGCTGTTTTTGACAATCCGGAGTTATATGTCCAGGTACTGGAGCTGTGGTCTGTAATCTGTTCGCGACCTCCATGCACAGCAAAAATATCAAGGGCTTTCGAAACCATCAATCACGCTACGCGCACTAATGAAGTGGAAATAAAGTACTGAATATTTGGTTTAACAAACACATGACCACCCAGGTGGCTGAAACCTAGCTTACGGAGATATTATGTGCGCTGTTTTGTGTCAGTAGTTTCACTTTGATTCGGGTTTCTGAACTGTGTATAGGTTGCACTTTGGTTATATGTATACGTAATATAATACCACACACACACAACGGACAAAGATGAATACTCCGAAAATTAAGCTGCTTGGTAAATCTTCGAGAATAAAATATAGGAACTACAAATAATTATATGCAGCATAAACTGAGTAGACATCCCTTTTGTTGAGAAAAACAAAATACGTCGAATGGGAGATCTCTTTCTGTAATGGCTGGTCTGCAGTTTATCAAGGCGATGAAAACAGCCAAACTATAAATGTTCCTAGCACCAGTAATTTATGTGACTTACTAGAGCAAAACTGTAGGCCGCATATGGCTAGCGTGTAGCGACAAGATCAACTAGTGAATGTGGCTCACATTGGCAAGGAGCTCACCATCTTTGGATGCCAACTTTGCAACCTTCCGGTCCTACCCAATCTGGTGTGTTACTTCCCAATGGAACCAAAGACCTTTTTAAATATTCTGCTGAACTGGTGGCAACATGTTGACTTACGACTGTTGCCTACCGATAGTAAAACCGTCCCTCACATTCTTTGTAATGATTCACCAGGAAGTTCTGACTCGAACTTACCTTACCGTTCTACCAGGCTGGACGGTAATGTATGGTGAAGTATACCCCCAAATCATGTATCACGTGCAGTGAGGTAACACCTTCTAACTTTATGATATTTGAATACAGACCCACGAGTTAATTCGAAAACAGAAACCGTGGATGTGTACTGGTCATTTGTCTTACTAATGTTATCACATTCACCACAATAAAAACCCGACTCTAGTAGCAACAAAGGGGGGCTTGGAAAAAGCTGCACTGAAGCAGAGGAACTGCTACCGGAACTTAATAATAAATTCCACTTGCACGTGCTGTTTCCGATGTAATGCGGCTGTCATCATTTCAACCACTGGTGTTCAAGTGTAAGATGAGTAATGTTAGACAAATAGCTGCTGTTCGAAAGTTCATTACTCTGAATTTATTCAACCTTTATATGTTAACATTAGGTGCGTACCTTTGCTTATCAACTGATTACTGATCATCTTACAGCCTTGTCCAAAGAGAACATCGGCTGTAGAAACTTCGGTGCAATTTGTAAATGGTAATTGATTCGCAAAATTTCTAACGTAACTAGTAGGCCATATTTGGTTTTATGTTCTTAGGTACTCCAATTTTGCTCTCTGGAGGAATTTTCAGTAAAGTCAGCAGACGGTCGTATGCAAACATTTCTTTAAGGATAAAAATAGGGTAAAAAACTAAGCCAAAGAGAAAAAACAACTGTCTACGGCATAACACTGAATGCAGGTGCTTGATGTGATAGTGAACCACGTTTGACAATCTACTGTACGCATGAAAGCAGCAAGGGTATGAGTCAGTCAAAAATAGACTAGTGTTTACTTAGGTAACTTAACATTTCACAACTCTTGCTTCTCTTTCAAATTAGTTGCTCCAGGTAGTAGACACCTGCAAACAACTGAGCTGGAGAGTACTGTGCCGCGAAGCACTTCTAGTGGTGAATGTCACAAGTGAACATCATTTATTATCCTCTTTCATTTAGAGGCTGAACACAATTCTTCCGCATGTTGACAGCTCGGTAAAATTCCTAGTGATGCTGTTTACACACAAATTTAATGTAAATTAATTGGTTCGTAAACTAAACTTTGGGAAGGCGTTAAATTGAATTGACGTGCTTGGTTACTGTTCACGAATCACCGTTTGTCAATGAGAACATCGACAGCCACGGTATAATGTGATGAATTAATAAACCGATATGTCCGCAAGACCTACTAGAACCTTGGAAATCTTGCAAGCTGAAGAGAACATGTAATGAATCGTATATTTCGCCTTGTGTAGTATACCGTTGAAGGAAAACAAAACGAGGAGAGAAACGTTTCTGTAGAATAGTTGTTTTTGAAAATATTGAACAGCGTGGAAGTAAAAACAAAATATAGTGAAACTAAATTTCAGTACTGATCAGCAAGTTTGAGCCAACCGCTAAAGCATGAAACAAGCATATCCCAGAAGGTATATAGACTTCATCACCAAACAGGTTGCCTAGCTTTCCATGTCACCGTCAGAACAAAGATGCTATCACGACTGTACGCGTGAATTTCTTGTTTGAATTCATCCCCGCCTGACACTGTCACGACAAATTCAGCTTGTTTGTTCAAGATTCGCAATACCCTACTGCTGATGAATGATGTTTACACTTCAAACGACCGTGGACTGGTACTTTTCCGAATTTTTGGAATGTGTCAAAGAAGAAATGACGACTGACTTTGCATCCCACATGTAGAACTCACTGTTTTGCACGTACCTGCTGTGCAAGAAATAGTGACTGTTTATAAACAAACTCTCAAGTTAGGCTAGATAACTTTGTCCAAACAAGCCTGGTAGCCGTCGGTCGTTCTCTTTCACTCAACTGTGCGTTTCTGATTAGAAGTGGTCGACAAAACTGAATACATAATCTTGGGTAAAAACATTCAAGCGAGTTGAACGCCAAAATGAAGCGCGCTAGTAGTAAAATACCAAACGACTGTGTAATCCAAGTTGTCTCCTCTTCAGCAGAGTTCGCTTTTGAGACATTGACTCTTAGAAGACGGTGAAGGATGGTTAGATTAATCAACGCTGATGGTCAGCTAATGTTGCTCGGCAAATCATGTGAGTAAGTGGTCAGTTTTTAACACAATCCACAGGAATTCAGCGAAAACAGACTACAAGATAATTAACCTATAGATAACAGTTTCTGTGCAGTTAGTAGTTCTAGACTTGGTGATACAGTTTAAACGTTTTGCGACTTCCGGAGCCTGGCGCGATCTAGATATCGGCCGGCTAATTCCTCCAATGGTGTCTCTGACCTTCTGCTGAATCTGTTCGTCAAAATTGCTTGTCAGAAAAGAGGCTGACAAATAGGATTCTGGAACTATTCGTCTGCCGATTAGAGTTAGTAAACCTGTTTGGATGCTGATTCTGTACAATTGCAACAGATGTTTGGTGCTTTGTACTATCTTGCTTCGCTGTTAATTTTAAAACCGCCCATTTATTTTCTCTTGCTATTACATGTTTAGTTGCTGTTGCAACAATCGTCTTGGGGTTTTATCAACCATTTCATTAAATCGTCCTCCTTAGGATGTTTTATGTGCTTCGTATGAATACATCCATTAGCAATCTCTACCGAGAAAGTTTCAGTCATATGCGAATTAGATTGTCTCCTACTAAAACAAGCTTCCCAAGTATCTTGAAGTAAGCGTCTTTGAAATTTTTTTCCAAGTAGTGTCTTGAAAAATGCAATTGTATTATTTGTTTCAACATACGTAACTGGCATTTTATGTGCAAAACATGCTTCCTACTATCAGAAAGATGATGTGTTTTGCAAACCTAATCGGAGTTTCTGTCAGAATCGAGTATACGATTGTGTTAACCCAAAACTCCCATCTTGAACTGCACTTATGAAATGAAAATGTTCACCCGTTTTCCAGTTCTAATAGTTTCACAGGACACGGTAAATGTGACTTTGATGTTCAAATGTTGTAAGTAACGCGGAGTATAATGGACCCATAGTTAGTATGAACGCGCTGCCGGATAAATTTGGCAGCTAGAACCCTGAGTGAATTATATATGTGACTACTGTTCAACGACCTTCAGTGGGATTGATACGAAACTGTCCTGTAAATACATCTTTAATGTCTTTGCATTACTTTGTTGAACGGCGAAATGACGGATTTCGTGCAATATCTTTAAATGTATGTTGTTCGAAATTGTATAGGTATCATGTAAGTTGTATGTACTTATGCTTGTTGGCATGTGAAAGTTTGTAGGGTTCGTCAGTGGAATAAATTATTCGCGAATAATTAGAAGTAAACATAATGAACATAGTAACATGCTTCTCTGTCCAGAATTCTACAAGTCAGTTGAATGAACACTTATACTGGAGTCATAACCAAGGTTAACAAAGATTGCCGCGGAGTTGTAAAAAGGTTTGTTTTGGTGGTCTTCTGAAAGCGTGGAATTCCTTTTTGTCAAAATGTTTTCTTAAACTCACTGCTGGCCTGACCATGAACTCAACATGCAAGACGTCTTCATTTGTTGAAGTCCACAAGTATTTGCATCGACCAATTTTTTCATGTGTAAATAATCGAACTAAGCGTGTGCACATTAATCAGGTTAACAACTTTTTATGCTACAAAGCTTCTACTAATGAGTAATTTGCCGAAATGTAAATGATGACGCCATAGTGTTGATTTTACATGATCGCCTCCTGCCCCCAATTAGAATTGACTCTCCACTATCTCCATCGTTTTGTTTTGGTTGACGCCAAATACTCATTCAAGTATAGCCTTTTGCGATACTATTCGCACTTGAAATTGTCCAAACAAATAAGAAACAGTTCTTGATATAATGGTATTAGAGTGAACGCCATAAACTATTGTTGTCGACTCAAACAATTTATCGATTCCATTTTTCATACGTCTTTTACTTCTCTTCACGCACCTTTCGGTTGATGATGACATTTGCATCGGCTCAGTCGCCGTTGTCATTTTTTTAAGTCGCCAGTTGTTTGTTTGTTTGCTTGCTTGTTTGCCTGATTGTGAGTGTGGTGATGAACAACCGAAAACACCAATGAGTTCACATTCACCACGTAATCTAATGATGAGCGATGAGATCAAAGCGAACCAAAAGAAGTTGAAACCAGCATTCACCTAAACTCGCTTATTATCAGAAGTGGTACAACAGATGACGTTGAAATGCAAACTGACCAACCAGTTTTGAGACTGCTTTACGATCTACGTTTGTTTTTAAAAAGATGGGTACGCAAAATAATGCAGTTATACATCGTTAATGGGTCATGCAACGAAAACTCGACAAACGTCATTCGTCAATTCCAGTTTATTAAGTGTATGGATAATGATTTTTACAAAATGATTAGGTTAAAGAACCGATAAAGTGGTATATCTCGAACCTACGGTGAAAGTTAGACGCAGGTGTGATAAAAACTTAGAAAATCTGCATCCTTACAGCTCGTTTAACCTGGGGCTAAAATGTGCATAGAGACGCCAATGTGGTATGCAAGTAAATTTCACTAGGAATGCCAGAGAATTTTCTGAACCGTCTGTCTTTACTTTTTATGATCGGGTGGGATCCTGGGATCTACAACCGATTCAGCCTGGAAAAAAATCCAAACAGTGTATTCCAGTAGAAACAGCTCTTAACTTCAAGGAATTTTTGCTAACATAGTGGCCTGCTCATTCCAGAGATGATCTCCCAATCGTCCGTAGATAAGTGATTAACCTGATGTGAAATGCATTTTGTGATTAAATGTTCTGTTTTTCTTTGTGTCTTGATATGACGCACTAACATGTGTGAAAGTGTCTGCCGCTTTGGTTTAGAGGCAATCATTATCGGCGCTGGCTGAACTACACAAAATTAGCTTTCTGAAAATATTTAATCAACAGAATGACTCCATTAAAAACCATGTACTTCAAACTGACCTCATTAATGGTGGTTGCTTCTTATTTGTATTCCTCACTCAAAATCCTCATGTGCAATAAACTGACATGAGTCTTTTGAGTATTAAGTATCTCCCATTCCCTTGTAGTAAGTGGTTACTGTTCCGCCCAATCAAAATATTTTCACTCTTCCTATAAGTTCGTTAGAAGTAGCCTGATCACGCTGATTTTTCCTTAAATTACCCAAAAATGTTGCAAAACTAACCATGAAAAAATTTCAAATCCAAGCTGTTGTACAGATTGCTGTGATTGCAAAAATACGACATACTTAATCGCATCAACGTGAAAAAATAGTTGTTTACTACCAGTAGTTGCTACCAGGGATGGCAACTGAGACAGTATTTTGCCTCTGCCCTCAAAGATTGTTGCTTCAAAACAGATAATCGGTCATCATTGGGTCAAACAATCTGTCAGTCAGATTAATCACTAGTGGCTTGGGATGCAACGTTAAGCTGAAGTGGGGTTTTATAGATTTTAGCTTTGCGGCAAATGAACTCGTAACTAGGAAAGACTGGTAGAAGATGTCAAACATTAAATGCACTGTCTCGTTGATTCCGGATAATCCTGCTTTCTATGAATAAATGACACTTAAGGAGGACCGTCGAGAGCACTTTTTAAACGATACAGGGGGCTTTTACCGAGTGGCCTTAATAAATAAGTTCCTCCTCATTTAAACACACCTATATCAGACGCTCTGAAAAGAGGCATCCCAAAAGTTCGACTACCGGAGGATGAGGCGATCAGTCAGATACCCAACAGCAAGTTCGGCTGCTTGTAGTGTAGGTGAAATCGTCCGTTTCTGACATCCGCTCAAGACACATGGATGTTTAGTGATAATTAAAAAACCGCCGCGTGCTGGCGACATTATTATGAACTTGGATGAAGGAACAGTACCAAAATGTAAATGACGTATATAAACCACGTTATAGATAGGAGTTCATTAAATGATTTAGAAAACTGTAATTTTTTGTCACTTGTTACGTGGTGACGTAATTCTGTCAACGTAATGGTGCCAAGGAAGTCATTTTGTAGGTATGGTCAAAATCTCTAATATACATTGTTTACTGGCACCCCAAATTTGAATTGATTAGTTTGTAATCTAAATGTACTTATTGCCTGTGGGGATTGTTCCAATATTGAGATATATCACTCTAAAAAGGTGCCGAAGATCACAAAAAACAGGACCAATATATTCCTTACTAAAAAAATTCTACATTTTTCCTCAGAATCATGTGGGGAGAGCCTAGAAGGCTTTAACTTAACGGAATATTTGCTTCTTACTTGTTGTGTTTAGTGAACTAATCTCCATCAGTAAACTTGATCATGATTTGACATTCTCAAAAATCCCTCACAATTACAAGTATTCCCAGTCTTTTTGTGGCAGTCTGTCAGGTAACAAGTATTAGTAGCTCAACTGCAAAAGTAAATGCCAGTGGATTAGAAAAAAGATAAATTCGATTGAACGGACTGCGTTATTTTATGGGTATATTAGGAAGAGTTGTGCAGACAACTACAATCCCTTACACTTGATCAGCGTTCAGGATAAGTCAAAAGATTTGGGGAGTTACAGCGCGAAGTCGAAAGGAACAATATGAAACAAACGTTATTTTCTGGTGACTGATCATCAGGTCAGTTATCTACGAAAGAAAACTGGAGGAAGTTCAAGACTCGATTAGCCACGTGCCAAACTCACTGTTAGGCATCGAGCGCCACCAATTTCGTACATGCACTGCGTTACCGCATTTGTGTGTGAAATGACCCTGGGTCACGAAAACGACATAATTGAGACGAGATATGTGGGTTGTACCCAAACAACTCTCTCCAACGTACAAGTGGGCCGTGTAATTCTGTGAAGAACAATTCGGCGTTGGCTCATGTACGTTGCCGCACTCGTTTAAATCGCGTGATCCGATTCCCACGAATAACTGAATGAACAGCTTCCAACGTGACATTCTCAAGATTACCTCAGTTTATTCATTCAGTAGTTCCCACACAGCATTTCGTTTTACCGTGCAATATTTTTACGTTAATTGATGTTTCCAGGTTCGTTCACAGAAACACCCGACTTTGCAACCCACGCGTTTTACCTCATAAGAAAACAAATATGGATACACAAATGCTGATTAGGGCTCAGTAGGCTGCGGTCAATCTAACCGTTTGACGTTCCAAATTGTGGTTAATTAGTTTTCACTTCTCTTATTGATACCACTTTGTAGATATACCGACCTGATTAGAGCTATGCTTTCACTTGTTCTCCTCGTTATCGAATTATATTTTTTATAAGTCATTGTTATACACCCTGCCTGGATAAAAGTTATTGCGAAGTTTACACACAAGAGTTTCACGGACTTCTTAAAACTACGAAAAAGCAATTTCCAGAAAATGTAGTGAAAACACGGCGATTCCATGGTTTAGAAAAGCCATTTCTTTGCCAGCTTTATGTTCATCAGAGTTAAGCTATGTACGAACTCAATTTGTAAATAATAGTTCAGCTATTAAAAGTCTCGTTTCAAGTGGTAACATGGAACAGACAGACAACTGCTGACAATCGTCGGCAATAATGGGGAAAAATCCGCCTATATCACTTAACCGGTTTGCTCTAGACAGTTGGCATCTAACTGAATTTTGCTCTTTTTCCATTGCGTGGAATTTTAGGGAAAGTTAATCAGAGAACAAAGAACATGCTGGAAAGCGTTCTTTTCGCCCATAGGTTTGCTGTCTCGGGAACAAATTCTAGCAGCCTTAGTTAACAGTGATCGAAGTTGTAGTTGAACTTGTCAATGCACTTGTGTACAGATCTGTGGAATTAGCCTTTGGCACTGACAGTTATGATGTGTGTTGATAAACTGAACACTCCCAAATGACCGAAGTAAAATGCTGTGTTACAGTATCTCCTTTCGTATCTGTTGAATCTACCCCCAGCCTTCATGTGCCCCAAATGTATGATTTCAAATCAAAAAAATCTGATGTCGTTGACCTAATTACAGGAGTTCTACAGGTCAGACCCAGTCGTCTACCCAATGTCAAATCAGTTAGATTAGTCTATTATGTCACTAATAAACTAAAGTATCCCTCAGTTCATCACGGACTTATTTCTTACCAAACGATGCAGAGTGCCCACGTTTGTGCTCAACAAACTCACAGGAAGTTGTTTTGATGGGACTTATTTACTACCCGCTTACTCGCACAATGGTGACATAATTTCGCAACATTGAGTGTGACGAAAACTAACAGAACACCGTTCCAGGTTACATTACACTAAACCTCAGAACACAAGCAGAGGATGCCCAATCAACCGTACTTTGAAACAGCCTGCGATGCGCTGGCCTTTCGTAGGAACAAATGAGAGATACCCATCGTATTTATTCAAACTTGTTTCTGAACATTCGAACAACATGCGGAGACAGTCAAACTTGAAAGGGGGCACCAGTTGTGACTTGGATACTTGAGATGTATAAAACTGTTGTCGGTAAGTCCACAAAATTGACCAGTTTAGTTGCATGAAATTAAAAAACAATTAGGAGGTCATCCACCAATAAAGTAAAATAGGGTGCAGAAGAGTGGACAAAAACAAAATGATTTTACTGTGATCATGGCAGTGGATGAGATAAGCTTTAGTACATACTGAGTAAAACTTAAAAAAGGCTATCATATTGTCGTCTAGGCCGAATACACTTGCAGATTCATGATGTTCGTAAGATGTAAACGATGTATTCGTCAAGTCTTTTCCTCGCATGCAGATTTCACTCCTAAGTGTTGATCAGGAAAAATGCGCAAACACCGTCTTAATTCCCTTCAGTCCGTAACAATGAGGAAAATCAGGTTATCTATCCTGTCACTGCCTGAGTGATTGATGGCTTCAACATCATACAGATAAGAAACTTCACACAATCTTTCACGCCGGAAAATCAAGACTCAAGCAGTTAGGTAGGTCATTCCATCGACAAACACGACGGTTACAATTTCGTTAAACCACTCGGATAATTTTTTAATAAAAAACGTAATACCCAACTAAAAATCACCAGGACAAAACATTATACTCAGCTTTACCGATTACTTGACACCCTCCTCTTCCTCGTCCGTATAACATCGATTACCACGTTTGAGATAGCAACCGCGATTAAGTTATGTTTGATTTCCATCCAGTGGCCTTGTTCTTTGATTCCTTTAAAACCGAAAGTCTCCTCGCCATCTCTTCAATTTAGCTGCCTGAACCGGCCAAAGCCCAAAAGTTGTGTAAGACGGTTCTGCTTGGTGAAAATTACTTAACCACCAAACCCCATCAAATCATCCCATTTGGCACGAAGTAAACGCGCACCGTTTAATGTGGGTTCATGTTAACGGGTGACAATTAGTTTGTGCTCCAGGGCACAACACCCTATATTGGCAGGGTGTATAAGCCATTAAGAATACGTTTTTATTCCAAATAAGCAAATTATTATCAATTACTAACCTGACATTCTACTTACGCAGAGGATGGGTCAATAATCTGAAATGCACAAAGAGCACTCTAGCAGGAAAATTACACGAAAACGGATTATCCTGTTTCGACGGTCTGGCGGGAAGCAACGCCTAAATAGTGCATAAAATACTTCATTTCGGCACTCAGGCAGATTTGTGTGAACGTAAGAAGGAGCAAAAACCTACTTCAAAATTTATGGTTTGCTGTTAAACTTTTTATTGTGGATTCAATTTTTTTGTCGATAAAAGATAATGCGACTTTCATTTTTACTTATCGGAAAAATGAGCACTCTACTGAGACCGAGTGTAATGAAGAGTTGTTGGAAGTTGGATTCAACGTGTGCGTTAGACTTCACCTTCAATACACAAGTGACGTGAAGTGAACCATTATGTTCGAATCATGGAAAGACCGGAAAAAGGCTGCTCAATATGGTTAGAGAGAAGGAGATCTTATGAACACGTTATTGGGAACAGAACCGGTGGTAGTAGGATACATTCGCGTCTATTTCGCTCTATCACCTCAGAGTAGTAACGGTTTATCCTCCAAAAGATCAGGCTCGTTTGAGTGGGAAGATGGTTGACAAATCATGAAGCTTGGTCCGAGGAGTGTTACGAGTACTTGAACGAATTGTGTAGCGTGCATTGTATAAAATGCTTGCTACCACGTAAATGAATTTGACAGATCATAATTGCCAATTACTTCGTCAAACAAACAACGCAATACAACTTTTCACCAAAAAATGCTTCAATGCCGAAGTCCTACATCCTAACAGAATTCCTCTACTGGTTACATGTTTAACCTAAGGTCAAGACTTTAAATTTTCCGACAGTTCCCCCGTTTCCTTTGTTGGTTACTTGCACTAGATTGTGAGACTCAGTAGTTGCATTGTAGCAAACTGAGTCCGATAAAACTCAGTCCAGTTTTATGGGACGCTTTGGAGGAACACATCATGATTTCAACTTGAATCGGAAGATGCACTTCCTAACATCTTTCTCCGTTAGTTCACACTTTGAACTGGTTTCGCAACCGCGAGGTGACCATTTTTACGGCTCAATCCATAAAATTTTCACTAACAACCCAGTATAGAAATACTTGGCAATTTCAGACATTATAATCGCATTTCTTTGAACGCAAAAGTGGACACTGCGGGACTCACGGTAACAAACTCGCCTGTGAAACCTTGAATAACTATATAATTTTGCCGTATGAGTAGTCGTCTGTACCTTTCATCGCATATCTGAATGCTTTATTGTATTAGATTGCAGATCCCAAAAAGAACTTTGTTAGATTAAAATGTGGCAGTAATGCTTTACTGCAAATTTACTAAACTAACCTTGATATGATATCCGCAGAACCCGTTAACAGTGTATCGGCGCGTAACCAGACAATCTTTATAAGTATCCTTTTATTCATTTTAGCATGCTCGTTGAAAAAACTCTGGTTACTAAAACGTTTGTAACAAAAGCCTACAAAAGATGTGTGGGTGCAGCTGATATGATGTTACTTTTGCGGCAAACGAGTTTCGAGGTGGTGAAACAGGCAAAAACCCAGAATGCACAACACCAGTTAATCTTGAAGCAGTGAACGGATCAGTGCACGTTGATTTTGCACCTTCTTATTGGCATACTCAATGGCTAATCAGTATTAACACTCCTCTAGTTAAAGCCGAGATGGTCAGGTCAGTCTCGACACAATGTAAGCTTTAAACCAATAGAAACAAGCTATCGTGGTTGGAAATTCGGTTCATATGCGATAGATACATCACGTTACATTGTTACTTAAGCAGTGTGATTGAATTGTGCAAAACCTCTGTTTGTTACGACAGATATCTTAACCAATATTTAGACAGATATGACTGAGTAAGGGTGCCAAGTCACCAAGCCATGACAAAATTTTAGAATGCCTACAAATACTTACAGTTCAAAGTCGATAACATTTAAGGTTGAAACACAAGGTATCTGGTATCGTGGTTAAATCTAACATGCAATGTGCCCGAATGCACTCAAGACTGCGGTAACCCCCAGTCGATGAAGAATTACGATTGGGCTTCACAACACTTTTACCATCAACTTTTTTACAACTAAGCACAGAGGTCTATTGATTGATTTGAAAGAGGGTTTAAGACTCGCATGAATAGGCATTTCTCAGAATGTGTTCCTGGTGTAGCAGCGTGAGTTGATTTATCTTCGTCAGGTAACCGCACCAGTTTTCACCTTCCGAATTCGTCAGACTTCATTGGACAAACGGATTAACTGTGCCCGATTAATTTATGTTTTTCCTGTTTCGTTGTCAGTTTTCCTTATCTAGTACGGTGTATTCGCAAAAAAATCGTATGTACTCATGAGATCTCAGTAGATTTGCGAGCAAAATGCTCACTCCCCTGTTGCCTAAAACGTTTATAAGTCGACTCGACTCAATTAATGAACACATACATTTGGCCATTTTTCCCACAGTTCAACACCGGAACGTCTTAGCCGAGTTGGGGTACATGGACTTTTACGCGAGAGAAAAGGATACTTGCCTGTGCATTCTTGTCCCTATGTTCACCGGTGGAGAATTGTATTGAACGGTTTATAGTTTAAAATAAAAGCAAATAGGAACGGACACAATAAAACCTGTCAACCTTCAATCATGTCAGCACCAAACTTGGAAGCACACTTACAGGACGATCCACCTGATGTGCGTACTTAGCGACTCACAAAACTGGATTCAAATGGCGGCTGGGAAACTTGTACGACAGACTGTTTCCCACGTGAATGCCGATCGAGTAAAAAATTTGTACTGATGAGTAGTAAAATGACCATCAACTGTAGGTGATGGTACCTCTCGTATTCTCAGAATTTGGAGCCGACCCATTTCAAAAAGAAGCACTAGACTCGAGGTTCGCTCTGGTTACAGCCCTTCTGTAGTGCGTATCGTTGCGACGGCCAGCATTTGAACTCCGGCCACACTTTCACGAGACAACCGTGTTCAACAGGGCCCCACTGATCTTACATTAAACTTAGCTGAATCATCATATGTGAACGCTTGAACACAATATCTTTTGAGCAGTGCGGAGATTACCCGTTCGCCTCGAGAAGAGAGTGGCTATCCTGTTAACTCCAATCACTGACCCCGAATACTACTCCTCAAGCTGGAATCGTAGAAACCACTCACTTGTTGTTGACGGCATGCATTACTGATGAGCTCTAACAAGAACAAAACCCGATTGCAGCGTTCTTATTTAAAGGGGCCTACTGGAAGTTCTACGGAAATGCAACAGCTGCGATCAGCCGTGGATGAAGTTCAATTTAAATGAAACAGATATAATGGTTATTTCTAATCCACATTCTAAAATACACAATGGATCATAGGGTACCACTAAGTGCTTCATTTTTCTATGTCTACCATTAAAATACGACAAATTTTTGTGGACGATCTCCGCTTATTTTTACGATATCCATCGGTAAGTCTTGTATAAGTGGTGACCTTAAGAAATATTTTGCTTGCCTTGTGAATCTCACAGATACAAACTGGTTAAGCAGAGTTGTCTGTTTGTCTTTGACAGCTAACGGCAACGGCCCTGTTGAACGATTTTTACTTTCATACTTAGAGTAACAACGTAATTAATCAATCACAACCCATAAGAAATTCGGCTGATCTGCACCTCTCTTCAAGCGAAAAAAGCCAATTCATTCGGGTAATCCACAAAGTAACATGTGAAACATTTTTCTGTTCTGTTGTGGTTTGTTGGTTATTACATCAACTAGTAATTTTCAACCTGAAAAGAATAACAGAATATACGGCTTACATTGCTTAACACCGTTAGCTCACCTACGTGGTTACCAGTTCATACAATATTCACGCGAATGACTCTGGTTGCTATATTTTAATTGAATGTTATTTGGGCGTTTTTCTCATGTGTGTATATAGCAGGTTTACCTATACCAGCAGTAGGTATCGAACCCTTTCTGTAAGGTGAGCTCTAAAGTAGTGTTCCAAAGTTTGTGGACACTCGGAGCAGTTCACGTCGGTCATTGTAAATGGTGTGATAATTTTAGTCATCCTATTAACGCATAACAACATTCTACAAGCTAATCATCTGCCACTTCATACCCCATAAGAATCAGCGCTTCTATTCGTTATGTCAATTTACCAAGCTCTGTAGTAAATCTACAAACAAATTTATAAGTAGCATTTCCTAGCACATCCATTTAAAACCAAACAGTTGTACTTTGAATTCTTCTAACAGATTTTCACTTTATCGGCCTATGTGCAACCACTTGCATTTTTTTCAGTATGATGCTCGATTTTTAGGCGAATACATGAGTTCGCCGGCCGAAATGACCTCTCGCATTAGTAAGTGATATTTTGTCTCTATGTTGTTGAGATTGAAACGTCACGAACAAGCTGTTCATCAAGAGTGTTGCAAATCCGATCACAGGACCAGAGGTAGTTGGATGTCTGAGTATAACAATTTGTTCGTAACGTTCTGTATTTCCCCGTCTATTTATTACTAACATGTTAACCATGAAACCGGAAATGTTTGACTTCATTTCCGCTAAATTTAGCAAATGTATTTTACGAGCAGAAATATGTAATTTAATTTCATTTTAATGAATCCGTTAATTGGCTGAATTTGACGTTTTCTATTTTGAAAGCATAATGCGATATCCCGAATTGACTTGAAGCAGTGGCATGAGAGAAATGTGTAGGTCAAATTAATTCACCAGAACTAAACCCGTTCTGCAGCCAAATTTCGTTGCCATCCCTGAGATGTTTCAAACAAAACTTGCTATTGTCTTGAGAGTAAACCGCCAACGTTATGCATTAAAATAAGTTGATTGTTAAGTCTTTAAAAAAAAGATGTATCCTTGAAATTAGTTATAAATGTGAATGGCGTTCGTTTATTGTGGGCTGTCTATTCATAAAGATTTTATCTAGTCTATTCAGCCAAAACTTTTGCCTCATTTAAAGCCATATGTTTTAACGTTGAAACATCTTGTTTGGGGTGGCTGACAAACAAGGAATAGAGCTCAAACAAGGAAGTAGTGAAGTGACACAGAATAAAGAGTGTAGGTGAATTTCATCTAGTTCAAAAGTTACTGTTAAGGTTAATCTAATCAGGAACAATGGTTTATTGAGAAAACCAAGTTGCTCACTCACAGAAGCGTCACTTAAACTAGCTGGTGCTCTAAGCCATAGTTAGTACGCGTTTGAAAGCTGGTGTGAATACGGAAGTACACTGTGTGTGCATTTGGGTGAGAAGTTCAACCTCAGTAATTGTACCATTTTGAGGCACGTCAAATGAAAGCATAGACAAACACAAAATAATGTCAAAGTTAACTTAAATAAAAATTAAACTGGTTACTTAGCTAACAAATTCTGAAAAGCTATCTTCCGTATGCGGCCGAAAAATATCGTGTGGAATTTTGCATATTTATACGTTGCAATGAGTCATTTGGGATAGTAAAAAAGGAAAACTGCGTATCACAATAAAACAAAACCTACACTTTCTGTTTTTTGAGCTCTTCGAACAGTCAACTGTCGTCTAAAGCAGTCCTCTTGTTCAATATTCGATTAGTATTAATTCAATTATTCAGACGTAGTATAATTGATTGTTCACAACGAAACTAGAATTTCTGCACGCAGTTTATTGCAATCAAAGACTAGGGCTTAACGAACGTTTCCTTTCCAGTAGGCTGAAACGCCGAAAACTGCATTAGAGTCTACAACTTTTGTCATAACAAATTATACATTTATCGTTTGTAGACTTCAAATGAATTCCTAACGTGGTCGTTAATTTGGCATATAACCTATAAAATTTAATTTACATTCACCAACCAACTAACTGAAAAAACCTACCAAATGGCAATAGTTGGAGGTGATAGCATTAGGCAAGGATTCAACCCAAGTTCTGAAAAGAATAACCCAATATCAACGCAGAACAGACGTCCAATACAGTTCGGTCTCAAAAAGAGTGATCATCTTCTGAAAAATGATGGCTTCGTGTGTTCAACTCACTGCCGTATCGGGGTAAAATGCATACTGACTGCAGCAATTAAATAAAGTCCAAAATCACTAAAGGGAATATGTCGAGGTGGTAATTTTTTCCGGTTCACACTTTGAATGAGGAATCATAATTTACTAATGATTGTTAAATTCTGCCTAAATAAGGGCGCGTTTTACAATTTTTTGTCAATAACCTGGTCACAGCGCACAAGACTATTTATCACGTCTCAAAATTGAGTGGATTTCAGGAAGCCCGTTTGTTTTGTCCAAGGTTCGGAATGCTGTGTGGCAAATGTGATTTCAAACTGAAGCGACTGTACCAGAATGAGACGAACGTTTAGATTTGTCTGTAACCAGAAACACCAGTAAGGCTCTTTGTCATACTTGTTATGAATTCGTCGAACACTCATCAGTAAAGAGGCGAGATAGGCAAACAACTGTTAATGCATCACACTGAAGTGCTCCAGTGAACAGAGGAATCATCAGCTCGTTGCGATGGTGGTTACGCTGTTGGCGGCGAACTTACAGTTTTGAATGAGGGTTAAATTCAATAAACAGGCTCTCCACATAATGTGGAATGGGTCGTTCAAACAAAATACGTCCCACTATGCCGTAAATTAGAACAAACATGCACAGACTGCAATATCATTAGAGAACGAACAAGTAGGTATGAATGATGTGTGAAACACAAATTTGAGGCAGTTCGTTCTCTTGATGAAATTGAATAGGACGGTGGGGAGCCGCAAATCAAGCTATGTTCTCCGGAGTAACATTTCGTGGATTCTGATCACTCGTGGACAGGTAGCTAATTTCAGTCGAGCCAAAATTCCACAAGGCGGTGATCATGGTTCAGAGGATTAAACAGACGGACACAAAAACTGGAGATCTGAATTGTGGGAATGCCGACTGCCAGGGTAGCCACCACGTTACCACAAATTGTTTTTGATCACACAAGGGAAGACTGTTGCGTTCGGTAGCCACAGTGTCGATAAACTGGAGCATGGGCTTTCGATTGCTCCAAAAAATCAACGAGACTGCGTCAGAAACCTTGACCCTGCCTACCGCTTTAACTATGTGCCTCGCAACTGATGATACTGGGTGCCGACTGTCAGTGTGTATACAGGCGCCTGGCGGCTCTGATTGAGTTTCCAGTCATCTTGGAACGCGCTCCTTGATACGAGCAGCCAGTTGTCGGTTTATCATCCCTGTGTCGATCATACTGTAGCTATGTGAATATTTGTCTAGACAGTGGAATGTGACAGACGTAGGGTGTTTATTCGCAGCCGGAGGGACAGGTCGAAATCTGTTTCGTTGTATTACACAGTGTTTCACAGCGTCATACGTTCTGGATACAGCGGCTTTTGCGCGATTCCTCGTCGTTGCTGAACACCTGTCTCTTAGGGATAGGAGTTCCAAATACACCGTTCTTTCGGATGCCGTCGTTGTTTCTGCTTTTGGCTAATGGCTGTCTCAACAATAATACCAAATTGCTTGAGGCACCCACTCACCTGCAATGTGTTCGTCACTGGCTATATCCATGGCTGTAGGTTGGCTTCTGTGCAAATCCTTCCTGCTCTGTGGGATAGCGTCCTGACTAGGCCATTCTTATTCTGCACTGGACAGAAGCTTTCGCAATTCGTATAGTATTGTGTTCAAGTAGCCTTCTTGTAGAAGGATCACTCTACTATGCCAACTGGTATTCGGGTGACTAGTGTGTCCAGGTACGAAGACAGTCACTCACGTCGTGCCCTCCCGTCAACCTTAGGCTTGGATTGGATTCGTTCAACTTAATGATTAACATATCTGAGTCAACTGAACACTCAAAAATGACCAGATTATCATCTGCGTAGCGTGTGTAGAACACCGGTTCTGACGGATTTTCGCATAATGTGGATTATAATCTGGTCATGAAGAAATCCGCTAGAAGTGGACCCGAGCAACTGCTCATCCCAACGGCGTCTACTTGTCGAAACCAAATGTCTGGAAATTGAAACTTATTTTATGTGTGCAAGGGTAATAGTGATTTCCACTTGGTCACAGAAATGGAAAACGTTTATCGTTGCTCACAAAATATTTGCAAATGTTAACTGTTTAATGAAGCGGAACTCCAGAAAATATGGATGGCACATAAAACAAATACGTCAGTTTATCTTGGGGAGTTAAATCGTCTATACAAGCAACAGTTTCAAGACTATCAGGCTGTAATCCCTAAACTGTTTTCCTCTTGGTTTATGCAGACCTGTTAGCCCACGTGCCAGTTTACTCTGAGGTACATTACACACGGACATAACGGACCGAAGCGGGACATTGGATTTGTGGGTTCAAGACAATCCGTACATATGCAACCTGCGTGTGCCCGTTAGCTTCATCAGCTTGCACTGACCGACAGAGGTTGCGCCTTGAAAGTGTACCGGTGTTGGAATTTGTGACGCTTTTGCATATAATTATGATGTTGATTATATCCATTGCTCTGAGTGAATCCTTTTTTTGCACATCAGAATGCCTAATTCTGGGTGGGGCTTATTGGCATAATTATCTCACTTAAGTTTCTTCTACAGTACCTCAAGTAGCGCAATTGGTTGCTGCAAATTTGCTTATATTGACTGAAAGTTAAAGCCCGATATTCTGCAAAATGCACTGATATTTTCCAACTAAACCGGCTAGATATTAGCTACCTCGTCATCATCTGTCTAAAAGGACTGTGTACAGGTTAACTGCATTCATGCATACATGCAATCATCCAGAAATTCCATTCCATCCATGGATATCATAACAAATATTATCAACCACACGACATGGTGGTTCTTCTTCCGGTGAATATTTCGATAACCACAGACCCTTCTATTATACTGCTGCTATATATCTGAAGGGTAAGCAAGTGGTTGTTTAATTTCTTGTTTGTATCCTCTTTTCCTTCCTACCTCAAGATGTTTTAATGTTACTTGAACAGCTACCGCTAATGAGTGATGTATTATGTGTTGCACTTTGGTGAACTTTTTCTTTTCTCAATCTGAAACTAAGATATTTTATCATCAGCCACCGACTAGCAAAGATTGTATGGTTTATTGGATGGAAGGCCTCAGGATGAGCTTTCGGGCAGCAGGCTACTAGTTTTTGCAAGGTGTGGTATGCCACAATAAACTAAAAAAGAAAAAACATAACCTTGGACTTACGTAGTTAATAACTAACAGATTGACGTACATCTGATTAAAAGCGCGCCAAATGAAGATTACTACGATTATTTTTAGTTGGTTTGTTTCTTTATTCCTCGGTTAATTTTGTTTTGTAACTTTAATGCACTGCAAAAAATTAACTACAACACAGCTGTCTTAGTTTACTTTTGAACAATTTATCAGTCTTCTGTTGATATCAGCCAACTAGTTGCAACATCTTGCGCATAAAGGTCAATCCGAAATTTAAGCTGAAAGCAAAAGCTGATAATTACACGACGTTTATATTTTTCTGTTTTTACAGAACATTCCTCGTCTTTCATACACGCTAACAAGTGAAGATCATCCAAATCTAAATCGCATGCAATGTATATGTCAAAATACGAGGCGGATGTGTGCAGATAAAGTGATTTTCAACTAGTCGTTTCATTGATTAAGATCATAGGCCAAACCGGTGACCTTTCATTCATGAAGCTATTGAAGGTCGCCGCTCTAACTTTCCTTCACTACCAGTTGTTAACGAATACGTGTGTTCCAACTACTCAAGTTTCTTTTCCTTCGATCTTACGTAAACGCTACTTTAAACATCTGGTTTACACACACTACAGCAACACAGTATGACATTGGAAAGACCCAGAAACCAAGATTAATTCGTCATGTTGGTCATATGTTGTCAACACCTCGAAGCCTGCTTCGTACACCGAAACCAATAATTAAAAGAATTATAGCAAAAATAAGGGTTAATTAAAAATTTCCAGAATAATTAGACGTCATATATCATTCTGTCCTCCAGCGATTAATCGGTGGCGCTGCTAAACAGCCACATTTAGTCCAATTTCAATATCTACGGTACATTGCAGCTCTGTTTCAGCAAACCCAGTTTTTGGCACATGACATTGCTTTTTACGCTCATATGCAAAACATCGGAATGATGTGTAAAAAGTGGAAAACTTTGTCAACACCCGACTGATGGAGCAGACTAAAACGACAGGAATGGAAGTCTGCTTTCCTGCAGTAACGTCGTATTTCTGTGAAAAAAATATTACACATCTTGAGACCTCTCCGATTCTGTTTGTTCCATTTCACACATTGGGTATCCAACTTTCAAAATCTTTAAAAACAGATCAACAACAATACATGTTTCTATCTTCACTCATTCGATTGTCTTCTGGACCGTAAATATTTGTTGAATGATATAAATTACAAGATGAGGTCAAATACAGGAGTGGTTCTTATAGGTGAATAATGAGTATGCATTCACAACAGATGATTTTGACACTTTTCTGGAAAATTGCAGACATTTCGTAACATCTGGGTGGGCCTTCTTCTCATCGTATTCGAATAAAGGCATGAGGCTCAGATCTTGCAGCTGCTAGTGCCCAACACTAGTGTTTTTCGTCACAATGAAGGTTCGCACCTTTGACACGTTTACATTAGACAACCTTGTTGACCACAATACTGTATGATGTGTAAACGTTTAACCACATACGCTTGTGAGCACTATTTTTTGGTTAGGTCATGTGCTTTTCTTAATAAAGGATGTAGAATTATTCCTGTTAACTTCACTCCATCACCTCTTAGCCAAGATTATGAGATGCTCAAAGTGGCGTGTTCGTAACGCTTCTTGATGCTCACCCTCAAATAAACACTCCACAATCGGTTTCTGACCTGCTTGGACCCATCAGACAGAGATATTCTAAATGGGTGATCGAAACGGCTACTCTTCGCTTTACGAGACAATGCTACTTTTCACCCAGCCACTCCTTCCACCGACGTTCTTGTGATGGAAGAGTTTCAGTCAGGCTACTGTCGTCTGATTAAGCCAGATAAGGATCAATCCAGTGGTGGAATATTAATTGAAGGGGGCCATCATGAGGCAGTAAAAACACCATGTGGTGCCTTGGAACCGCAGTTAGTACAACCTGGTAACCCGAGGAGGACTGTGTCTATCCACACTAATGGCGTGAGCACACGCTATAACCCAAATACATACAAACTCCCCCAATATAGTCGTTGCTGACAAAACTGATGGCCGAGCGGATGAGGACATCGTCCCATAACGCAATGGGTAGTTACGGAGGCTGACTGTGCCCATACACAATAATCGAGTGAAAACAAGCCATAACCCAACTACTTAAAACAGATCGCTTCGACTAATACGTCCAGGATCATTATTAGTGATGAAAAATCAGAGATATCTGAGTACGGAGGACGCCGCACCTATCAACTAATCATATTTATGAATTTTAAAAAATGATCTGCCGGGGGTCTTGCCATAATGCGAAAACTGATATTTAGTGTGACTGGTGTTCAGTTTGCAATGAGTAGTTTATTATCGAGTACTTCCACTGTGTGTTGGTATAGTACTAAACGCAAATAAATCTTTAAGTCCGTTATGAACAAATGAAGAGTTAAAACCTTCAGAAAATAAATTACTACAGTTCGGCACATGCAGCAAATCGTTTTTTTGCAGTTGAGGTAATACAGGTGGATTTTAACCATTTTCACTGCCACTCATTTTCTGCCCTTTGACGTGCTAGTCGGAAGTTAGAATGCGCAGTGTCTGGCTGTCGCACCGACACAGGAGAATCTCAGTTATTTGTAGTTTTTTATAATAATAAAAACTGCTAACCTGTGGCTGGTGATCAGAAAATGCACCCCTAAGCTGACAAACAATGTTTCAAAAATGATATTCAGTGTAGTGACCTTTAGCTTGTGTCAATTTTACGACGGTCACAGTATTCGCTAGACTGTTTGTTTAGCAATTTAGTAAAAGGATGTGAAATTAGTCACCGGCCTCAGACCTTTTCTGCGAAAGGCATCATTGAAGATTTAGTGACCACATCATAAAGTTGTTCACACGCCTTACGTAGGTATTTGCGATAGATTTTGGCGAGGCTGAGGCAGCACGGTCGCAGAACAAGACGTGGTCAGGGTGCGTCAGTTGCAAACTTACTTGTAATTCATCCGCTTCGGCATGAAAAACAAAAACCAATGAAAATCAGCCCGTGAAGCAAAAATTTTTCAACTTAATAATAATCAAATCATTTTGTTAGGTTAAACGCACTCAGTCACTTCCATAATCTCTGACCATATTGTGCGAACTAATTTGTCGGTCTTTAAATCATGTGCTAAGTTGTATTTCTTTGGCTGCGTTTAGTCTTTGTATGCATCAGCTATCTCTGTTAAAATCCAACATCTATTTTGCTCCAACTGTAGACGGAAGCACCGTTCTCTGACGACACACTTGGTTTTTAAAATCATTTGGCATGCACTGTGACTTCTGCTGAACGGTCCGGCAGAAATATTTTGTCCGCATTCAGTTTGTTTGGAGAAGCTTCCCCAAAGGAGCATTTTGCACCAGGGTTGCTTGACATTAATGTTTATCTACTAGAAGGTTATCTATGGCAACCGCAGACTCGAATGCGAGGATCACTAAACCTGAGGGGTTCGATTCGAAGTTATGAACACCAAAACAGAGCTGTCCATGCTTCTCCAAGTTTATTCCCATGATCACGCGGCGAGTTTCGCACATTCCCCTGACCTTTTAAAACACGTTTAGAGATAAGATGTCTACATATATCTTAGTAATCAAAGATGTACTACATCAAATGAGAAGCATTCTGAGCAGGTCAACCATACGTAGAAATAAATCATACTATAACCGGCTGCCAAAAAGCTGTTGCATATTCTGAGAACTAACGGTGACTGACTATTTTTGGCAAAACAGCGGCTTGCATCAGATTCACTAACAACCATACTTTCGCTGCTGTCAGACGAAGGAGATATGGTTGAGTTGCGTCGTGCGTCAGCATTTAGATGGTAAACGGAGGCGTACTCAGATTCATGTTATTTCACAATCCACAGCAAACGGGAAAAGTTAATCATAGCGGTTTACCTGAAGCGGACCCGAAACGGTAGGCTTCTGGGCTTCTGCGTTTGCCCGAATTATTCGAATGTCGACATTGTTTATAAGAATCGGATTTACCCGACACGAATACGATCCAATCAAACTGACATACTTTTTCCATATAATTCTACGTTATGTAAGATGTCTTGAGTGAAGTGCACAAAGAATGAACCATTGAGTATATTTTTGTTAGCCAGTGAAAATTTGGTCCAACAGACCTGCAGAAAGCGATTTGTTCAACTCCACCCATATGATCATAGTCTTGTGAACCGAGGGTGGGATCGATGCTGATGATTATGCAATTGAGCTTCAAACCTTTTACCAAATTTTTCAGTTTTGAGGATCACTATATAAAATTCTACGAATACTTGTCGAGTATGAATCATTTACCGGTTTCCATTGTTAAAATCCTTGGAGTATGGATTGAAAGATTTAGAGAAACTATTAGTGGCCTATGAAATTCTGGTTTTTTGCTGTGATAAACACTACAATTCTGTACCTTGTAGTCCGTGCAATAAAATAGACAAAATGCCAGCTTCCTGGTAAAGTAACATACTGGTGAAAATAACGAAGTAGTTTTCCATCGCATGACATCAGCTTGGTTGCCAGCAAGTCTGGATGTCCGATTATCTAAAACCTTTAATTTCTACTTGAAACTTTGTTAAGCTATCGACCGCTTCTACACTGTTTTTATCTGCCACATTCAAACCTTGGAAGAAATTGACCTCAGGTGAACGAGTGAAACGTGGTTCACTATGTATGTTTGTATGTGTGTAAGTTGCGCACTGGAGGGGACTGCAGACTCAGCAGGAGCCCATGACCGGTATCGAGGGTATCTATCAACAATTAGAATTGCCTGTCAGTTTTCATTACCCCAGCTACTATCTACCAAAGACATTGGCCGCCACTGATAATCGGAACAGTGTGCACAACTGGTTGTGATTCTATGCGGTAGGAACAGTGTCCGCCGATCGCCGAAAATCTCCGCGTTATCTGTTAGTACTATTGAATTTGGTTACCAGTGCCTGCTCCATTGGAACCGGTTGAACGTAATGCACTTGTTGTTCAAAGATTATCCTACTTTGTGTCGCTGTGGTTGATCACGCTGCGCTAAGATGGGTTGTTAAGGACACTGAATAGATAAAACTAGACCTCACTAACAGTGTATTCTAACGTCCGTACTTCGGTAGTCTTCACGAACGCAATGTTATACGGGCTTCATGATTTTCCATAAAATTATGCCGGGCAGAAAATCCATTCTGCCAATCAGCGGTTCATAAAGCACTAAGAAAGAGGACAGCTTGTGCAGTTGTAACAAACAGTAACATCAATTTAAAATACATGCTCCAGATAACCCACCGCGCTTTCATCAAAGTTCTTTATCTTGCAACAACTAAAAGTAACAAGTTCGGGAATCACTAATTTGACAAATCTTGGCAGACGTACAAATCTACAATTCCAAATAAAAAGTGGAGGTTTCTTAATTCTATGCGGTTCACTTATTTTATTGTAAATCAGGTTTGGTTACTGTTTAAAGGGCGAAATTTAGTGTTGGAGCGATATAAGAACAGCTAATAAACGATCATAATTTCACAACTCCACATTCACTCCCAGGACGACAAAACAATAAATTGCGGGACACATTTTCGGGATAAATTAGGTGTCATAATAGAGCGCGAACGACAAGTGTAGCCTCTTGAACTTCTCAAATTCTTCAAAGGAACTACCGGATAGAGACGCTTGGTTTAGTGGTGGTAAATATTTCACCTGAGAAGTTTTTAAACCAGAAATGGTCGTCAACATGTGGCTTACTAATTCGGTCACATCATCTCCGTTTCTTATTGTGCAGAATGAAGAATTGTTTTTTCCAGTTCTGAGTTGTTATTAATGCGTACTGACAAAAATATGGACGGCATCCGGTTTGAAATCTCTTAGTACGACAGATGCTATGCCAACCATTGCATCATTGAAACTATTTCCGTTTAGGATGTAAATCAAACTGAAAGATCTATTGTTTGCACCAACTGCCATACAGTATGCAAATATTTGGAGAAGGATCTCGTTAGATCAGTGAAATACGTCCCGGTTTCTCCCAGAAATATGAAACTACTACTTAACGTCACTACTTACGTAAGTCGAGACACCTCGTAAAGTAAAAGACCACTTATCCCTTCGTTAGTATTAATTCTGTATCGTTGAGCCACTGTGGACGTTTTAGTTTGCTGTGAAAGTCCGAGAGCCTATCAAAATGCGTCGAACAAGTCAAAACAAACTGAACAACAAAAATGACAAGATACCACTGAAACAACCGGTTTTATTTATCACAAACTATTCCACAACACTTCGCTATCAACCAGGCAAAGCTTTTCCATATACTATTGACAAAACAAAATGCGGTCATCATCTTTATGTAAGAGTAATTACACATATACCATTACCTAGTGAGGTGTGTGCGAAACTTTCTGTTCGTAAAGTTAGTAATGTACCAATTGTACCCAAACAGGTTTTTAAAACACTGCCGGTGTATTTTGTTTCGTATTGGGGTCTTACCGTACACCTCTCCCCAAACAGGTGGTACGAAAATTCCCGGGAATGATTTGTGCCATACTAATCTACTCAAGTGTGCACAAGGAGATTGATAGTTTAATCTTCCGCCATAAGTGGTAACTTAACGTGCAAATACCGGTTGGGATCTTATCGACAATAAGAATTCCACTGGTACATACATGTTGGTTTGAAATATACTACTTTCCAATATGATTTTTCTATCCAGTTTTAATTTGCCTTAACAAAACTTAATAGAATACTGAAACAGTTGGATAAGTTTCCTACGAAATTGACCAGAAATTTTCTGCCTATTCTTGGTCTAGAACACTCAGTAAAATGTTGGTTCTAACATCTCTGTTATGGTATACCATCGTTGATACTGTGACAATCTCATTCCATACAACACACTTAGTCGCTCAAAAATAGCAGGTACTACCTTGTTCGAAGTAATATGTGTACCTAGTGATTCAGAATAAAAAATGCTCAACAAATTTGCTTCTAACCAAAGGATCTGCGCCTACTCCACTTGTTGAAAAACTCGAATGTTTCACATCGACCTATGGTCAGTTCGCAATAAGCCACGTAGACTCCAACCAAAATGTTATAATCTAAAAGTGGAACATACAATCGTTTTCGATCCAATCAAGTTATTAGTGATAATTGCTAAAAAATACATACAAACGGCAAATAGTTTAACAGTAAACTCTTCACGATCCTGAACATTGTGACATACTTTATAGACTGTAATTTAACTTACCCACATATTGCCGAATTCCTATCACAGCGATAAATACAATAAGCAATCCTCCAGTGAACTGATAATTTAGTTGGTCAACAAAATCCACACCTTCTCCTCCATACGGCGTATAAAAAACTTTGCCTATACGAAGCACAGAATCCGGATTCATAATCTGTTTGCTGATACAAGGTTAGATTTACCAAGATTAGGCGGACCAACAATTTCCAGGTTACGAGGCTTTCTTATTCGGACCAAAACCAGATTAGTAATGTGAGTGTGTCGTTTGGTACAAATGAACTTTTGGATTCCACTCGATTTTGTCATCGTCATCGGTCATCTTATTGCGTCTTGGTTAACAGATATGGTTCTTAGCGAGCTGGACAGGCGCATACTTCAAATGGTCGACTGGACTGACTGTTTACTTGAAAGAGCCGAGGGGCTCAAATCCGGTTGGGAGTGAACAGGCATAGTATCATAGTTCATGACAAAAAGGCGCACACACGTGAAGCAGCCAGCTGATTTCAGTGAGACGGCTTCCCTGTGTCTAAGTTGCACAGCTCATAAGACGTGTCCCGGATGAGTGATGGTTTGAACGAACTTTAAACTCTGGTCGTCTATGTATTTTAGCCACACGATTGTGGCACAGACACACTTCCCTGGGATTGCAACAATCGTCCTGTTGGGAATGTGACTTGACGACACTGACACATCAGTGCACACGCTAACAGACACACGCCCACATAAGCAAACGGAGGCGATCGCATGATGACCACATACACACACACACGCGGACAGCAAGTAACTACGACGTGATGCGGCTTGGGATCTGACCGACAATGACGTCGATTTGGTCGTGCTGCATTTGCCTTGTTGACGCGGACAATAGTAGCCACTTTGAATGCGCTGACTAATCCCGGAGTATACGTAGACAAGGTCAGCAGTGAGCAACATCAAAAGAACTATGCCGTCTGATGGGTAGATAGAAAAATTTGTCAGGAACTCTAGTGAATGTGTCCAAGTTCTGGGTTAATTACGGTGCATTTCATGAAATAAAACTAGCGATTAACATCTTTTTGCTGAGGGAATTTATTATTTAATACAGTGATGAGATTAATGAGATTAGGACAACGTTATTGCAAAATATGTTTTAGAATAACTTTTATTCCCAGTTTGCCTACCAGTTCAAAAATATTTCACTGCAATTACGCTCTGTGAGAGACTTCGCAGTAATATTGTAGATGGTGTTATAGGACTGTGGTGTTTTGTATTTTTAAAGCAACCACGTCCATTGCTTCTCGTGCACCACGTCGAACACATATGAAACAAGTGCAATGTGTAACGCTGTATTTCGTAAAGGTGACTTTTTCCAGCGGGTCCTGTATTCTCAAGTTTTAATAGATATCCACCAGACTGTTCTGGATTCATCAGTTTTATTCAGTAGAAAATTGAAATTGCTAATTTATCAGAAGCGTAGGCATTACAGGGAATTCAGATTTCGAAACCATCCGGAGGACTAACACAATACACCATCATTCTACGATAATATCACGAAGATTTTTATTATTCTTGTGTAAAGGGCATTCAAGTAATTATAACTGTACCCCGTGAGAAAGTCACAATGACTCCGAAATGTTCTTGCTTAGAATATAGTTAAGTGACCCATAGTTTGATGAAATTCTTGCTTCTTTTTATATCCTATCCGTTCGGCCAGGTTCTGCGAGCGGAAATGTTACGTAATCGCTTTCAAATAAACGTTCTTCGGCCAACCAATATGCGCAAAATTGCGACAAAATAAACTGTTCTAATCTTTATATTATGGTTTCTCCTTGTGTCTGGCCCCATCCGAGAGAATTGTTTCAGGAATTTCGTCAGTCAACCGTCGGAAACGAAGCTAAAACTAACGACTGGTAATTGATCTGAGCGTCCGCAGGTATGTTTCATTCTACTTTCACGTCCCTATCAAACGTGATGTATGTGCTCAATCTGACGAACATAAGAAGCTGACTGCAGTCTTTCTTCATTTCGTGATCGCTCTTGAGTAGGTTCACGGTGTGACTGTACGCATTTTTTGATCGGTATTCCCATTAACGCGGATTCCGAACAATGTAACTGTGGTGATACTTCCAACATTTGAAAATCGATTAGTTGGGATTTTCTTCTTCACTCACACTACCGAACACACAGTCAACTATTCGTGAGCTCCGTCGAATCTACCGTACCGTACTACAGTAATTCAGATCGTTTAACTTGCTACGTTACCACCCACTGGTTTCTGTCTGTTACGCAAGATGTTTTGTTTGAAGTCACGCAAATCTAGAAGCGAATACTATCCGGGTGCACATTCAAATTGTATTCATCATTCTGTTCAAAAACTGAGGTCGTATATCCCTGTAACTGACTACGTGCTGCAACTGTTACCGACTTTACTTCAGAATGCATCCCCAATGAAAATTCCGTTTCATTCTGGCGGTGCAGAAAATCCCAAAACAAGGAGATTTCGAAGGCTGGCTTGACTAGGCCTGAGTAATCCGACTAGGAAATATATAATTTGCTTCTAAGGGAAGAAACGTTATATAGTAGCTTCACAGTTGCCAGCGCCCACAACTGACTTATACAATTGTAAGTCGACAGTTTATCCTTCACAATTCAAATGTCTTTTGATAAGTTAACCGTTTTCAAATTTTCACAAAAATCTGCTGGTTTGTGAAATTTTGAATTAATTTTCTAGCCCACTGTAAATTAAACCGCAATCAAAAGTAATGTGTTTAATACATGTTGACAAACCTTTTCTTTACACTGATTACTTTGGAAGGCTTCACTCACTCGAAGTAATGATAGCTGTATGCCTCAGTATTAAAACTAGGTATTTTTACTCATGGTACTTGATTTACCAAACGATATACTCAGAGTTGCGAGATCCCGATGAGAAAATATTCAGGCCCATAAATCTGGAGCCGAAAGACAATAAAGGATCGCTAATGACAGTTACCCGCACTCTTCTTTCCGGCGTGGTTTCAAAAAAGATGACATACCGAAGAGTACCTTGGCTAATCTGGAAACTGGATGCAGAACAATTCATGGTGGCATTGTAAACGACTTATTGAGAAATCTTGGCTGGAAGTGTTCGCCAATTTTATCCAGTGGACTGTGCCAAATGGAACTGCTTGATGCAACCACGTCAGTCAGGCCGAGGAGGTGAAACTGAAGGTTAACTGTGCTGTACGTCCAGTAATTGGCTGTATCAAACTGCGCGTCCAATTAGGGCTGATCCAAAGAGCATAAGGAAGAGTTTTATACTTGCAACAGTGCTTTCCTCCGAGCCTGGAAAACCTAATCGTGAATGATCCGCATTTCTCTCGTCAACAATTTATCGCGAACACCAACTCAACTTGTAAGTGGGTGTAGAAATTTCAGTAATACTGAAAGGCTTGAAACAGTTTCAAGTGTAAATAATGCTCACAATAATGGGGGGAATCCGTTACTCCCATCTTGTTTACTAGTAATGTGGATTAAGCAAGCCTCAGCCCCATGACAGTCAGACTCTTAAGTCAGATCACATGGATAAAGTCACGCTGTTAGTTTAAAGATTCCGAACGAGCAGACGTCTTGTATGGTAAAAATTGCAGAGAGATATCCAAACTTGGCGTTTCCACAACGGGTCTGTGTGCTTATTTCCACCGCATTTCGCTTCAATTTTTTAACCTTATATTCAACAGTGTTAATCTTCACTGACGCAATGTCGACGAATTTCACAAGTCAGCTGTAACAGTAAATACTACTGAGTAATGAACTGCATATTCACTTCATCTTCAAAGCTAAGGTGTACTATCCTAGCGGTTTTGTTTATTTCTATCCGCTACTGAACAACGTTACTGTTGCGTATCTTTCTGAGATAACTGGTGGTCAGAAGTTGATGAGGCTGACAGTGATTGCCGTAGTTGAGCATCCAACCTTGTCAGATTTCAAATGTGGTCATTTGTGAACCCAGACAAAAATTTTGGTCAAAACCTGTCAATGAAATTAAGGTGGATGTACATTTCCTGGATCTCCCTATTCTCTGGAAGAAAACACGTGATAGCGTTCTCCGGTGTTCAATCATATCTTCTAAGAGAGCCTACAATCTCGGATATTCGAGTGTTTGGTGGGAGTGAGAAGCAAATTCTGGTCGTCGTACTCCGGAAACGAAGCAGCTAGATGATGTGCTTGGTGTCAGGTGAGACACTGATAATATAGTCGGTTGATGCGATTGTGTGCACCACAAGGATCTTTTATACCGAATTTTTCATTTCAACTAAAAATATGTCAGTATGAAAACAGGGAAAGCCGGATGGAACGCAACTACGACCAAATATTGCCCACACTGATGTCAGTAGTGGGTAGCACAAATTTGCTATTGTAGTATATTTCGGCACATTCATCTATCAATTTCAAACTGAGCACCACTCACGCCCGATCGTAGATTTCGCATCCAGACAGATATGTCAACAAGCATCTTTCGACAAGAAACCCCATACTCGAGCTTCGCTTTTGTTATAACTCGTCATTTTCTGAACTAAACCTCCGGCCATGCTTTTACGGGGAAACGGAGTTGAACGCTGCGCAAGTGACCTCACAGTAAGCAGGAACAAATCACCATGTCTGAACACTGAGCTTGTAGACAGTTATCGATTTTATCTGGTAGAAGATTCATTTGCTACCTGTTAACTCAAGTAGTTAACACAACAATTGCATTCCATGTCAGATGGCAAGGTCGTGCACTACTGGTGAACTCTAACACAAGCGATACGCAAATCTACTGCTTCTTCATGAAAGACGCCTGCTGGAAAATTTACCCAAAGGAAGAAAGCTGTGATCAAACGTGAGTGATGTTCACCTTAACAGTATCCGCTCGCATTATATCAATGTAGCCATTTCCCAGGATTCTACTTGTCGCACCCCAGAAATTAACCGCTCAACATTGAATAGTCACGATCTGTAAATATGACTTGCAGACTTTTCCAATAGTTTGTCAGGTAGCGTCGAGAAGCACATGGCCCTCTCATTGCGAAGGGTTTTCAACCGCAACGCGAGTTTGTCACGACGTCACTTCCGAAGGACCAGTGCCACCAAACTGAAACTTCTTTCCAGTCAAATGGATGAAGCTTACATAAAAATGTTCATCAATTTCCTCGAATACAAGTGATAGCCATAACTGGAATATGGACAGTGAACACAACCCAAATTTGAAACAGTTCATTCCCTTCAGAATTTTGAACAAAACCGTTAGGACACGAAAACTGGCAGATGCAAGCATTTCGTATTGACTCGTCAGTACCATATTTACAATAACATGAAACGGGTTTTTTATATCGAGCAGTTAGGGGAGCAGGGTGGATAGTCAACTGGTGGTTTAGGAAAGGTCACTAAGGTCATGCAAGCAACCAGCGTCCGCAGTCGCAAGACACGTCCTGACCACTGGTCACGTTATCGACCCAATGTGTGCATTCAGAATCCTATTAGGTCACTCCAATCCAAGATTCTTGCGGTTTGCTGAGGCGGTCGCAATCAATCGACTGAAGCCGACCTTGTGTGTTCGGAAACAATTGCTCGTAAACTTGACCCTTCCCTGAACTTAGTGACCTTTCATAAACCACCAAGTGACTATCCACTCTGCTCCCCTAACTGCTCGATATGAAAAACCCGCTTCATGTTATTGTAAATATGGTACTGACGAGTCAATACGTAATGCTTGCATCTGCCACTTTTCGTGCTCTAACGGTTTTGTTCAAACACCCCCAAATTGAGGAAAACGTACCTTAAAGATTAAAATAACGTTTTTCAGAGAATATCTTAGTGCTTTCTCAACTTTTTGTCGTACCGGTAGCCAAAAGTTTTTGGGAAAAATCAAAATATATGAGCCGGCTTACGTACTGGGAACTTGCTGCAATGATTTTTTGTGGACTCAAAACTAAGCCAACTTAGACTTCACAAACCTATTCAATCTTAGGTGTTGAATGCGGTGTTCGGCTAAGACAACCCCTAAAATTTTCCGCTGTAAATTGATAAAGCTATGGTGCATGAAATAATAGTACTCAACTAAACTTCTCTCTTAGGCCTTCGTTCTTCGGTAATTTTCAAAGATAGTATGCGAGTTTGTCGCATCGGCGAACCCCAATCGTTCTTTTTTCTGCGACAGCGAATAGATGCCTTGTGTTTAATGCATCTCGGTAGTTTCCAGTCATACGTGTTAAAATGTCTTTTCACAAATCTTCTGTCTCTCACGTATGATGTGTTCATTAGTTTTGTAATGCAAGAGCTCCTGAAAAAGTATAAGCTAGACAAACAAAGAACAGGCACGTTCTCAACATGGCTGCGAGTAAATCGATTGCACTTTTATCTTGTGACTATCAGTTTCATACTGGTGTTCCTATGACTAATCAAGGTTGAAGGATAATTCCGCTGTGGATATTTCTTACGGTCCATATGCTGCATCTGTCGTAGTAAAGTTTTGGTACTACGCAGCTCACTATCCACTGAGGCTACGGACGGACGCAAGGTAAAATGGGGGTGGCTAGTGAAAGTCACAGCTACTCGTGTGTGCAATTTCGGGGTATGCTAAGCTGGGAACAGCGCTAGAAATTACACAGGTGCTTGCAAACATTTTCGGATACTGATAAATGTGGCAACCAATAGCGTGCGTGCATCTGGAAGGTTGTTGACAGTTCATTCGTATTTCAAAATTTCGCACATACAATTTTTGTTATCTTTTTATCGTTCATGTAAGATGATCGTCAGAACCTGTAACGGAGGGAAGTACGGTTGCAAACGCTTTGTAGTCATTTGACTCTTGATTGAACCGAAATGTTATTTTAAACCCACAACACCATTTATGGTTTAAAGCCCCTTAGAACAATAGGATTCCAAACGACTTCTTCACAGTAGGTAACGTCGTACAATCCATAAACAAACAATAATTAAGTGAGCAACTTGAGCTGTTTAAAAGAATAACCTATGAGTTAATAAGCAGCGCGTAATCTAGCTTTCCAGTGGATAGCCTTAAGTTTAAAACAATCGATTATAGCGATCCGGTACACATTGTTACATATAAGCTATTCCACTTATTCAGTCCTGAGCTCGGATCATACTGGTTTTATATTCAGCGCGACGGATTGAAGTCATCTGAAGCTCCAGTTTGATAAGCATTGACGAAATTACTTTGAAACAACACATTTGATAAAGAGCATATGCATCGTAAATTGATGGACGCAATGACCGGTAGCTGGCGCCCGCATCGTTTTAACTAGATATGAGGGACAACAGTCGTACTCATCGCCGGTCTAACTAATTATGGTATGTCTGTAGGTTTTTTGTGCGCGTTACAATTCAGTTTACCTTTAGTCGTTATACATTTCTACCAATAACGATTTTTTAGAACAAGGTATACATGAGTATCGTATCTACTGATACATTTCCACGCAGGTAAGATGTTTTAAATTTTGCTAATAAACTTTTCAGGGAACACAACTCTGGATTTCCGAGAACCAAGGGTAATCCAAAACCCTTAGAATTACGACAAGCAGGAATAGCAATGACAATAAAAAAAGGCCATAGCCAGGCTTTACAGCATAGGATGAGTTCAAGAGTGAAACATGTTAACTCCTGGCTTAATTTCCGAATTCAGTCAAATGAGCAAATATCGACCAATGGTAAGCTGAGTATGTGGCTGGTTCGAACATGGCCGAAGCCCAAATTTTTCCCAATTGGATCCCCTCTAAACAAACTACCTAACCATACTACTTACCACCCTTGTGTCCATTCATTTCTTGTCCTAAGCGTTGATCCGCCCTGCCTATGCTAACGTCTCCGCAGTTGTAATTTAACTGATAGACTTCTACTAGGGAACAGATGGAGACACGTGCTCTGTTAACCAGCGATGCAACGTCATTTCGTTTTGTACATATAAGCTAGTGAATAAGAAGCGCTCAATCTTGAATACAAAGAACTAATTTAATAAAGGTAGTCACTATGAATTTAGCGCTTTCCTTGCTTCCATTATTATTGCTATAACCAAAAGTGATTTCTTAAAAACATATCAACCGTTTGTTTTTGAAATTACGCACAACATGTATCCAGCTGTGTAACAACGTTTCAATTCGTTCCGACTCCCCACTGCTTCGTCACAAATGTCTGTTATGTCGTGAACCATCTATCCGACGATTTCCAAAGTTATCGCTAAAAGACAAACGTTGTAGTACAGGTATACTTAATTACAATCAAAAAGCAACTACACAAGTAATCATTCATGCTGTGCTAGAATGAACGTCCGACTGTATGAGCAAAATTGCTTTGACTACGCTGTTTCTTGCAGTTCAGACACAAAATGCATACCAGAATAAATGTGTGAACATAATCAGCTTCAGAATCCATAAACGCTAATGGGTATTACTGAACTAACAAACGATTAAGCGCCTTACAACAATCTTGAATGTTTCGGTTAGTGTAGGTTCGTTTCTAATTTACTGAGGTAAAAATAATCGTGTACATTTTGTTCAACTATTTCGAAAAAAAAGATGTTCAACAATATTCATCTCACTGTATAAAACATTCACTTATCCTGTTAGGTAGTCTTACGTACGACCGTAAAACGCGTTCAACCGCTGGTTGCGGCTGAGCGAGACCACGCAAATGGTTTGATGACGCACGTTATTTGATAGTGCACGTATGTTGGCTTGAGTTTTGCATGTCAATCACAACACAATCCCCCATAAAGGCTTCGATTGCAAGCACAGTTAAAAAATGTGGTTCGCGATGTGTTGCTATAAAACGCAACAATTGTACCCCACACATATATCTGAATGGTTCATGATGTTTCATAGTGGTATCGACGAATCTCCTATATGTACACTGCTACGCACTAGCAATTCGGTCATACTAGGCATAAGATAAGTTGAACACAAGTCGGCCGTGTTGACTACCAGTAAAACGCCCTGAAGATGTTCTCATCAAGGTAGCACCACATATTCAACATAACCCCTATATCGCTGTCATCAACGCCGAACAATTCAGCAACGAATGCTTGAGTAAAAACCAGAAGGGTTGCCAGACAAGATGAGTCAGCCCTACGGTTGTTAAGTGTCGCACGGGTAGGTCACCCCAACCTTTGGGTAAAAGATGTTACTGATCTCTAGAGAACTGCACGAAATATTTTCATTCGTAGAGGAAGTTTCTTCAGAGCGCACTCAGTATTACTTAACTTCAAAACATTCAACAATGTCGAGAAAAATTGATTCCAGTTCCACTGCTCAACCCCTAAGAGTGTACTAATTGATGGTCATGAGCAACAATAGTTGCTGCCTCTCCAGTATACTTCATTCTTCTTGGACCAGGAGGAAACTTTGAGGTGACTTCTGTATTTATTTGATCAAGATTATTCATTCAGGTTCGTGAACTACGACACCCTCGGTCACTTGTCGGAAGGTTAGGTAAGCTTGCTGAGCTTACCTATCCTACCAGGTGATTACCTGACCAACAGTAGAGGGTGCACATTGACTAATCAATTCTGGCGAAACTCAAGGGGCCTTCCTTTTGCAGTTTTGCCATAATTTTAGATGATGGCAATAGTATTGTCAGATAATTATAATCCAGCCAGTTGGTAGGCGCATTATGTCACACCAAGCGCTGGTTCCATCATACCACAGGACTCAAAGAACAGAAAGAACTCACAAAATAAATGCGTACACATCAAACCAAAGACTTCAGAAATGATGAGAAATCTCTTTCCAGTTCGGATCAGAGTGGTACACAAAGCAGCAGCAACAGTTAAGTGTATAAACACAAAAGTCAAAAACAAGCCATCAACTATGGAGGCATAAAATGTAGTAGAAAAAAATTTTCTCCGAAGAATGCAACAAACTAACTTGGTCAAACAAAAAATTTAAACAAAGGAATACAGCAGCGGTGTTTGGAAATAAACAGACGAAACCAAAAGCCATCTATATAGATATACAAGGATAGTGAAAACTATACAATCAAACTGAAAAATGTTACAATGTTCGAAAACATGTTAGCATGATGCCTACGCAAGTTTATCAAGGCTTGATAAAGGAAGCAAAGTTCACTTAGCAAACGTGTAGATCAACAGTGAATCTACGGTTGGATCGTGAAGTAGAAAAATGGATCGATTAGTCGATTAAAAGCAAAAATCCTTTCAAGGAATGGGTCAGTGGCCAGGAGGTTCACCGACTGTCACCCATAGTCCAAACTTGACTATTTGATCTTTGTGCTACGATTGCCTGAATCTTTTCTCATTTGACATCCACATTTCGGGTCTGCCACTAATTCCTGACCTCAATTCTCAGGCAGTCCATCCTACAAAATAGGACTTCAGGAAACCGTATGCTCTCTTTTCACAAGCTGCTACCCAGCGTGGTGATGAAAGTTATTTGTTTAACCAACAAGTTTGCCAGGCTAATAATCCACTAACGATGTGACGGCGAAGAAGTTCTAAAAAGAATCCCAAAAGAGGACGGTCGACCATTTTACAGTGACGTGTTCAGAACTCACAAGAACGCTTTTTCTGTATGTTTGCACTGAAGATACCATTTCTGTCATGATCACATTTACTCCTGAATATCAGTAAGTCTTTAACACCATTCATTATAAGTCACTAAAATACTGTATTCAACATTGTGCACCTTTTGGTTCCTTATGTGTATAGTTTTGAATTCAAAACTTCCGGGTGCCATTTTCGTTCAACTAACAAGCCTAATCATTTACTCCCTTCATTATTAATGGAAATAGAATGGTCTTGATGGCCAAAATCTATGTTTTGAGGTGTGTACCACATCCTTTACGCTTTACTTGCACAAACTTGACGCTTACTGCCAAGTCATCGCAAACCAGCTTTAGGGTTAAGTCGTATTTGTAAAGTTGCATTATTGGTTGGTCTTTAAGCATAACATGTTAGAATGTCAGAATAAACCTAGAATGGAAATTTTTCGTTAAGTTAACTAACTTATGCATGAGCTATAAGATCGTCAACGCAACAAGTGACAACCCAGACTGGTATGCATTTCAGCAGAAGATTCCCAAGACAACCCTCTGCGCCAGTCAAGAACAATGGTTTCGTTGAGCAATACATCAATTTGACGACATTGATGCAAAATCAATAAATGGATCTCTTGTCAGTAATTATTCTTTTTGCCATTGAAGCAGCATATCTGCGTTGTCCAAGTTGCATATTTCTACTCGCTTCAACGATATTCCTCTTCAATATGAATTCCTAAACTCACCTGTTGCTCTAACAGGCGCTGTTAAGAAGTTCGGATTCGTATTTAGACGCATGGTTCAATTGTCAATGTCGTGTCCCTGGAGTGAACTTGTGATCATCCACACCTGTGTCGACTTCATAGGAAGCTTGTCCAAAGCACTGCAATTATGATTTTATTGGCATTCTTTTGAGCACTAGTTATGTCGGTCGATCGTATCGCGAGTAAGGATGTTGGTTTCATATTAAGTGTAACTGACAACCACGGCACCAGTAATTGCCACCGAACTTAAAGGTTTTCGTAAGTTATAAAAACCATACCGTCGTAGATTTGGTGATTCTCAGCGAGATGTCTGGCTAGTACTATCTTTGTGTGTTACTAGAAAAATAGTGCTAGATTGCAGTGCCTCCAATGAAATCTGAATTTGCAGTTAAAGATATACTGAACTATTCCAAAACTGCAACTTTTCGCTAATGACACTACTACAAACAGTCTTCGAGAATAGGCTGGCTGGCCCAGTAATCGATAAACTATCCGTCAGACTAACAGAGATGCATTCAAAGGTGTTTTGCCAAACGGTCTTTTTTCGGTTATTCAACATCGGGCCAATTACATAACATTTGATACCATCGTGGTTTGTCAAGCGGGAAAAAATCAAGAACAATCAGTCACATAACTACCTCAAACGGTTGTAAACTGGAGGACAGTTAGGTGGAAAAACTGAAATCCGGAGTTTTCAAGTGAGTAACGGGAGCCATGGTAGACGTAGGGTCTGAACAAACTGCTTCTGGGCGTACAACTGCGGATTGCGCAACCGAATTCCAGTTGCTTCCGCGGTGGCCAGAGTGCGAAATCTGACTCATCTGGACTGATGGAGATGAGACATTACAACAGTTTGCTCAATTCTGTCACAGCGTTCTCCATGTGGTAAGCACCCGAATTATTGTATGTTTTGTGATCTGGCCTAAATACTGAATGGTCAGGTTGTTTCGCAGAATCTTAACGTAGACACTTTCTTGAGTTCTTTAGAAACCTGAAAATTTGTTTGAATGGAATTATTTTTAAATTCGTCATCGCTCAGTAGTTTCATATAACCGAACCCCTGAACTGTTGCTGTTGCACATTGTTGAGGTGCATCAGCATTTTTCTGTTAAATGTATAAACGGCACAGCAGCAGGTGAATAAATGTGAAAACAGATTAATTTTGGTGATTATTTAACACCTGGTCTCAGAAAAAACTTTTCCTTAGACCCCGTAAACTTGTAGGTTTCTTAACCTGATCAAATTCCTTTCTTTATTTTTAACAAGAGCCGAATTATGATTGTCAATTGCTTTGTTTGTTGTTGTGTAACTTTTAATTTAACAAGGAAGTTGATAACCCGGTTTTAGTATAAATCATGTGTGATTATTACATATGTGGAATAAAGATACCGGGAAAGTTTGGTTTTGGTCAACTATGGCTGCTAACTATTCTGACGTATACCATTTACCCGCGGATTTGATAGTCTTGCAACACTACTGAAGTTCAACCATAGGAATTCACTTGAAGGTGCAAAGTTCCTGGTTTACTTAAGCTGTTAACTGCATGAAATGGAGAACGGTTGCTTACTTTCCTCTGTGGTTTGATGGATTACTTTTGTTACTGCAAACCATTTTCACATCTTGATAATGTGTGACCTTTTGAAATAAAATTTACTTCTAAATAGAACAGTAGTGTAATTCATTATTCTCGTTTAATAATATTGTGAGAAACCAAATTTTTTGAATGCTGTGGAAGAATGACTGAAAAATAAAAATTTCCAGAAATAAGACCACGTTATAGTAAAAAACAAAGTACGGCTCATCCACACAAAAATTACAGTGGCATTTTCTGTTGTAGATTTACTTATCGAATATGATATGCACGTACAGTGTTCTGTTCCTCTTTTAGCTTGAATACAATACTGACTCTTTTCTTTGTTGCAGGCTTCCGTAGAAAACTTTCAGTCATTTTGTTTACAAAACGAGGATGTAGATTTTGCACAAGTGCATTAATATTACTTATATTTCTTTCCATTTATCTAGCCAATTTTTCAGTTGGTCGGGTAGACAAGACAACAGTATCTTTCGTCTTTATTCGTTTACAGTACCGGTGTTTTTCAGGCTTCCAGTTCTGGATCAGAGGTCCTACCAAGGAGATGACAGTTTCTTGAATTCCCAATCACCTGACGACTATATAAAGTGACCAACATTCAATCGGACTGACTAGTGCATGTCAGTCAGACAACTTTACATGTCACACATTTCGCTATCACCCACTGGTCCACTGGACCAGCAATTCTATGATGTGACGGAAATCGGTGGGTCCATATTACACAGTGTAAAATAGTTGTCTTATACGTTCTTCACAAAATTGAACAAGTACGCCAGTTTAAAAAATTCCCAAATCGGTACTGAAGACCCAGGCATCACAGGGAGATTAGCAGTTTTCAGTTACACTTCTTAAACTCAGGTGTGCGGCTAAGAAATTACCCTTTCATACACTAAAAAAAGCTTACTTTGGCTTGCTAAAACCTGCAGCAACTGGTGTCTTAAGCATACTTACGCACACTTCATTTACCTATATCTGGTTGCATCGGTAGTCTATTTTATAACAAAAGTGTGGCAACTTTTGAAGCACTTAAAACAACTGGTTCCCCTGAACAGTTTGAACAAAGCAGCTAGAACACGAAAACTGGTAGATGCAAGCATTTTGTACCGACTCAGTACCAACTTTACAGCAACATGAATGGTTTTTTATAGCAAACAACAAGAGAGGCGGATGATTAGCGAGCGGGTTAGGATAAATCATCAATTTTAGAGAATGGTCAAGTTCACGAACAGTTGTTTCTGAACAAACAAAGCTGATCTGAGTCGACTGATTGCAACAGCTCCAGTAAGGCCTAAAACCTCGGGTTAGAATGACGTAACAGGATTCTGAATGCACAAGATTGATTGACAGTATGACCGGTGGTCATGAAGTGTTTAGCGACTGAGGGAACCGGCTGTTTTGAGCGTTTCAGCCACATTGTCACTCTCCGGTAACACGGAATGTTGCACCCATTTAGGCAAATGCTCTTTCATTCTGGAGCTCAAATATCTCTCGGTTCTGCCTATGTAACTTTCTCTGCAGTTACATACAAATTAGTAAACACAATGTGAAGTGGTATTGATAGGATGATCTCCTTTGGTTGAACGCCTTGGAAACTTTTAAGTCCCATTGATTACACAAAGTTCACCCGCACTACACGTTCGCTTAATTAAATTTCTCTATCACTGTGTTGTTTGATGCATGATATAATAACCCTTGAAAGGCAGTTCTATGTAGATCCTGTTTTTCTCTACAGTGACCACCGCTTCAGATGGTATATTCCTGTCTACCGTGCCTATCTATGAACCCTCTGTGGTAACCATTTGATTGTAGGACAGAAGTAATCAGATCTGGTTCTTCCCCATGGCTGTCGTGCGTGCAGGTTCACTTTGCTCTTGTGAAAAGAACAGTAACTAATTTTTGATTGTACTGGACTAGTGTGAAACTGCTTAAGTTTGTGTATCAGTCTGACTACGTGAGTTTCTTATAAACAGTTCTTCTAACCGAGCCGTATTCTCGACGACTTATTGGGATATCTAGAAATGATAGGCAGTCGTTAACCCCAAATTAACAAGTAATTTTTAAAATAGCTCTCTATGCGGCAGAAACACCTGGATGGCTGATTTCTTGAAATAAACACCCAACACCAGTTTCTCTTCTGTAGTTGCTCATTGACGGATCAACATTCGAAGTAGGCACGCATTTACTGTGGTCTCAAGAGACAACTGAGAAGTGAACTTAAATCACGGGCAATACTGAATGTACGGCTGAATGAGACTATTTCATCAGTCCCAGAATGTAGAGGAGGTGGTAGTGATGGGGACGTTTTCCGTTGTTACCATAGTTGTGAATCCTGAATCACGGCACAGTGTTTCAACCATAAAAATGTTAGTAGTGAACCGGCTGCGAGATTTGTAAGGACGTGATAGCTCTGAAGTGTTGCAAATAACCCTTAATAGTTCCATCACAGACAGTACGCTAATCAAATGCGTTAACTATGTAGTAGATTTCTTCTGGACGGACATTTCCAGCGGGTTTTTTCTACCTGTCTTCTGAAGTACAGTTGATAAAACTAGATATGTTGAAAACCGCAAGGTTGAGATGAACCTGATGACGTATTTGGAGGTAGGACGAATGCGAACACGTCTCAGGGTATATATTAGACTACAGACACTTGTGTAATTTCTACCAATTTTGAAATGACTATATCAAAAAGCACATTTTTTATTCTATCTGACAATCGTACACCTGACTACTACTTGATGAACGTTCAGCGCAATCTTGTCACAATCAAATTACAATACTTCTTACCCGTTTGCAACGTTCCTGCGTGACTTATTCTTTTTGAGACAAATCCGAACATAAGGACTCCCTCTGAATACTGCTTCATCTAACTACCCAAGGCGACCTTAATTTGTATGAAAATTACAAAAGTACGCAATCAAATTTCTGGATTTTCCGCTTAAAGGACCTCAAATTGTTAAGTATATTCGTCAAAGTGACTGCTTTGTGAACTCATTCCGACAATTAGCAGGGACAACAATTTCCGATTCAATTCATTCGAATTCAGTTGAAGGTCGTCTTGGAAATATCGGACAAAAATCGTACCGACTAAAATTACAGGTGTGAATTATGAATTAAATTATACAACAATATTCTTCCGTATTGAAAAATAAAGCTGTCAGATTGTAGATAATTGTTAGGTTAGCTAATGTTTGCTGTAATCTAGCCGGACTGAGCAGAAACCAAACCAAACTGAGGCGTTGCTTGGACTGCATTCCTGTGCAATGACTAGTAGTAGACACTGTGCCATTCTTACTGAGAAATTTATTTTGAGTTTTGTGTGTAAAAGAAGAGTATTCAGGTTCAGTAGGCTTAGTTCACTACACAAGACATTTGCCTAGATGAATTGTAATTCGTTTTGACTGTCCGATAAGTTACTGACTGGGATTCTGCTCGACAGAATCTGTATGTTTAAGCGGTAGAATCATTATCACACACGTTTTAAATTACTTGATGTACTCATAACCTGGATTTAAACATTTGATCAGTCAGTAAGCAAGCGAAATGGAATATATTTCAAAGTGGAAGGTGGCGTTACGCTGGCATCCCTGGAGTTCGGTCTACAGGGTGTGAAATAACGACTTTTCGCAAATGTGCATGTGTGTAAAGCACAGTCAGTTTGGTCGTAGAATGAACGAGAGCAATCTACGTAGCTTCAAGATATGAAAGGTCACAGGTTAGAGGGGAGTAAAATTAGTAGTGCTTAAACAACGTTACCTCAAAACGTTTAACGAAAACGGAGTTCAACAATTTGTCACCAGTGTTTGAAAGTATCGGCGGGTTTTGATGCATTCATAGCGAAGTGGTTCCAAGTGTTCAACTCAGGTTTTGGCAAACGTTCATTTTGTTGAATGTAGATGCAATGAGATAGACAGCCAGTTGTGCTCACAATATCACTCCATATCCATATTCCTGATGCGCAGAAGCAGAGTAAAAATAATGAACGTTTTGATACATTACGGTGATTTTTTCTTATAACTGCCTACCTTCTGATTCATAACATTTGTCTCCCCTGAGAATCCAGCGAACTATTCTGGAGATCGGTAGCTTTTTTAAATGAGTCGATGTACTTTTTTGACTGGAATGACTTCAGTTTGCTCGTTAGTTGGGTTGTCTGTGCAGCACAGAAGTTCTCAACTACTGAAATGTCTTTCTGGTTGGCACTGATTCCTCGGTCGAATACAACGAACGTCAACAGTTACATTGTTGAAAAGCACGCCACAGAGCGCGAACTTCACAAAGTTAATTTGTTTTGTACAACTTTTTCAACGTAGACATGGAACACTTGAAAAGTGACACAGGTCTGCGGGTAAGTTACAGACAAATGAATAAGTATTGAAAAGTTCATGAGGCCATTTGGACTTTAGTTATTAAATTCAAGGCAATCTCACCGTAAACGTTAAGCCTCTCAACGTTACAGCAGATAACTGGGGGTAATGGTCGCGGAGGTTTCTATAAATTTCACACATTTTAGACGATCGCATCTCATGATCACATCAAGCTTTCAACCTACTTCCGTCCTGTTCACTCTGAGTTGGGTATCTCCTTAGGAATTTGCTGCGCATCCAAACGGAACGAACGGCCGCATTAGAGTACCATGGCTTTTCTAACGAAGGTCAAGCAAACCTTTGGAAATTATTGGTCAATATTCTCTTTTACATGGGTTAACGTTTTCGCTGTGTGTTAGATCACCGGTCGGATGTGGTGTATAAAATGAATTCACTTTGTGGTCTTCATGTCCTATCGATGGCATTAAAGAAGACGTGTAGGAAACTTTTCTTATGATTATGATGAACGATGAATCTCATAATGAGTAATAACACATTGTAAATTCAATGAGATGCACTGAAGAGTGAATGACAATGATTCGTACGCTACACCGTCTGTTTTCCATCGTGAACAATTTAGTGGAAAATCACAGCGTTTGAACACATGTATCACCACAACAATTCCCAGTGATTAGAGGTTTGGGTAATGTGCGAACGTGGCTTCTAATTTGTTCACTGTTTTACAGCAAGAACAACTGCACAACGTACATCTGTTTTACTAAAACGAAATTTCGTGTGACTGATTCACAAACTTTAAGGACACAAACGGTGTATATTTTCAACTAAGTACAATTATTCTTAAGTGAGTTGCTTAAACACTTGATTTAGCTGAAAACTTCAAGAATGTCCGTGCACAAAACGTTCCAATTAAATAAGCTAGTCTACCCGTGATGCTTGAAGCTTTTTCCTGTTTAAATCGAACTGTGCATAACGCTTTCGGCCGACTTTTAAAAAATCGAATTCACCAAGGTCGAACTGTAACTAGTAAAACCACAAGGGAATTTACACCCAAAGAATCTCAGTAAATGGTCAAATTTGAAAAGGTGGTCTGATGGACTTTTTTTATTAGGACAATGCCTGCAAATTTTATTAGTTCAGGTTAGTTCCACATATTATTTTGATATCATATCCTCAAATCTTTCTGAGATTCTGAAGCGAACTAATACGTGTGCAACTTCGAAACTCAGGTTCTTTTTGTAATGCGAGTTTTAAACTAACAAAACTATAAGCATTTGTCTCATTAAAGTGTACGGCAGTTTTTAATTAAGTCTATTTTGATCCTTACTATGGATGAGTAAGGTTTGGTCACAGATGACTGACTTGCCTTGTGGACTTGACCCATTCGCATTTTAGGTTTTCATTCAACAAAGCTTTACCGATCGTACCGTTTCACTCTGCTACTAAATCTAAAACTTGATTCAACCTATCATGATCTATGGTGTTTTTATCCGCGACTGTAACCACATGCATCCACGATCTGTTTCAGCTGAATAATGTCGGTTCGTTTTCCTATTCCATGCATTCCATGTCCGCGTTCACTATAAATTACCAAGTAGCAAACATGCCTCAGATTTTCACAGGTATTGAAAGGCATTAGCACACTGGGCTACACAGATGTCCATCAACACGGGATCGGGTTCTCGAGTATCTCAAGACATTTTTCCTACTGGTTTGTATATTTCACACCCCGTGGTTTTTTGCTACAGGCGACACAGTTGGTTCCTAGTTTGTTGAATGTTTCTAGGCTGCCCAAACCTAGTTAGAGGCATTTGTCAACGTTCTTGTGACCGGCATTGTGTTTGTTAAGCTAAGGAGAGCAATCATCCTAGACCACTTGGAACTTCAGGAGTGTTAAAGAGGCGTAGTTATGTTGTCTCAAACGTGCAGCTGTATGGCTTTACTGATGTGTCTCCTGACACTAAGGGAGTAGGGATGGCCGTTCCCCAAGTATGTTGCTTCTGGTCCTGCACAAACTACAAATAGTAACAAAGCAAAAACCTCCGAATTGTGTATTTCCATGTCAAGCGAAAAATTGAACGCTGTCTGACTTTAAACCGTACGGGGACCAACTACGATAAACACTGTCTGGGTGGATCAGACAGACAAAAGAAAATGGACGGAACCCACCGTAGTGCAACGACTTAAAATACCGCCTGATTTTCTGGGTTAGCAGTCTTGAGCGTTCCAAACAAGCGAAACTGTTTTAACAAATGAAATTAACCTAACAAAGTAATGGTGAACCGGTGTCCAGAAGGCATACCATCTGTGGTGAATAGGATGGCGCCGAATTTGGACTGAGGCTTTCTGTAGCACACGAGCCAGTAAGTGAGTACAGAACACGCATGTAGATTATGTTGCGTACATCCGTTAAAATCCAGAGGTCGGTTACCTTCGGCAACATATTCGAAAGCATCGAGGTATACGTTTTGTTTCTGTTTCCACTAACATGACGTTAGGCACCATGAGCTCTACACGTATCACACAAGACGCCACGCTCGTCTTGTTTCCCATTCTGTTTACTGTGTGAATAGATAAGGTTCAGCGAGGAGCTAGCACTTTCACGGTTAAGCTTTCTAGCTCACCTAACAGATATCGATGCGATGTTTACGTGAAATTCGTATTTTGCGCAAGCCTTTGAAAATTTGGATCGGTGTGTGAATTGGCTTGAACGAGCTAAAAATTAGCAGGCTACAAGAATCGGAACCGTTAGTTCGGCTCTTTTGAAGAGTTAAAATTGCTCCCACAATGTCATACTACTTTTATCCACCATTTATGTCAACCCAGCCGCTCAAATATCTGTTTTACTTGCGCTGTTTATTAGAAGAAAGAAAGCAATACTCTTTCTTCAATGTGTCAAACTTGATGAAATCTATTATGATTGCATAGGCTGTAATAAATCATCGATTGCATTGTGTTCAAACGACAAAAACACAGCGTTCACTTGAATCAACCTGAATTTTCAAAATCGCCTTATTAATTATAGCCACATATTCACTGATTTTCAATGATGATAAATGTTGGGTTCAATATTCGTCACCAGATAATTCACTGTTCTGTGTCATTTATCCCCGATGGTTGTTATAACAAACGACCACCTTTTCTCTTGGTGTCAGTCACAATACAGGAAGCTGTAGGGTTTCGCAACTCTCACATTATTCACTTGTTTGCTGATTTTTATTTCTCATCTAGAAATGACTTGATTGACTTTAACCATTGTGCCTTGCAGAAAACAAGACGCAAAACAATGCGTGTAGATTCATTCCCTAATGGTGAGAGTGTTGAGTAGCTAGATGTCAGTAGAACAATTTCCCGAGGTGACGTCTGACCGCGTACGCTCGAGTGGACAAGAAAGTTGACACTTTGAAACACGATCTCCCAATCCAAAGTAACTATATTCGAAGGGACCCTGATAGTTTTCGGTCGATATGTCAAATATTTTGCGGATATTTTGCAAGAAAATTAGGGGGTCATTTTTTACAGAGGAGACAAAACCAACATGGGCTAAAACTTTAAAGCATATTGAAATAATCGTGTGCATTACATCAGATTTTCGCATTTCGTTAGAATTAACCGTGTGTTTTGAGTGAGCTTAAACTCGGACACAACTTTTTCATGAGTTGCACCTTCAAATAGACACCCACAACCAGGTTTGGCGCATGTGGGGTGAAATGGATAGGGGGACTTGAATGGGAATCGAACCAGCGACAAGTTATGTCAACGATCAACATTCTGACGCATTAGTCGACCGTTCTAGTGTGTAGTATTTTCGACGTAGGTACGGAACATACACATTGCTCGACATCTTCACAAGATTCCCAAAAGGAACCAGACCACATGTGAACAATTGTGGATTTTTCAAGTTGACCATCACTCACATCTGATCGCAGCCTCCGCATTCAGATAGACTTTGCAGCCACCCTCTTTCGAAAAGATGCACTAGACTCGAGTTTCGCTCTCATTAGAACTCGTCAGTAGTGNAATCCCCGACTACTCATCAGTAATTGTGGATTTTGTTTATAAAAATCGAGTATGTTTTCAAACCAGCAACGGTTTGTGATAATTAAGAATGCATGAATAGAGGGCTAGTTCCAGTGACGTTTCAACTCCTTCCTGCTTAGCTTGCGATAGTTGCTGTTTGGACAAACCTTTCACTTCGTAAATAACTAGGTGTGAACAACAGTTCCTTCATAAATATTTGGCAATCCAACAAATCTTAAGAGTTTTCGAAAAGAATTTGTTTTGGAGGTAAGGTGGAGTTTTGAAAGAACAACTGAAATTATCTGTTGGCTCTAGGTTGGATAACATTTTTGTCATGTTACCGAATGTCAGTCAACCCAATTAGGAGCTCACGAGCGCCGTGTGACTCCTTTGTGATGAAGTGGAGAACACGTGGGGTGAACACAGTGGAGTTAAATAGAGAAGACGAAAAGTATTTTTATTTTCGACCTAATGACTATAGTCCCTCTGATTTGGAAGTATCACACTGTTGACAACAACTGTTACACTTATTGCCACACTCTACATGTTGTTCCCCGATCTGTCTAAATAAAAGTTCGGTCGGTTCCAGTACGTTCTGCTGATTGTGCTTTGTCTAAAACCAAAAGAATTCACTATGTAATTCCTCAATTTTAAGTTCACTCCACTAAGCTGCACTGCCTAACTTACGAACACCAACCTGCATTCCGCATTTCAGATCCGCTACACGGGCGTTTGCGTAAGCGTGTATATCTCTGTAATGGTCTGAGTGTATAGCGGGTTAATGCGGTGATCTGAAGCCTTGCAATACAGTCAGATATCAACATAGAACCGTACCCTACTAAGGACCGAGAGCTTGTTTCAGATTTGTGGGGCAACTAGTTAGGAACCTCTGTTCCCATTTTGTGTACAGGAAGACTTTTATATAACAATCCGACTGCTTTGGCAATAAATTGATCAGTAGGTTTGCTTCCGAACTAGATTTATTCATGTCAAACTTTTGTTCATCAGTTCGATGTTACCCATACACCTCCTTGCCAAATAAATAAGTCACTGTGCAATTAACACTCGATAAGTTGTAGCGAGATGATTCTCGACAAAATCAAGGTCCGCCTTGAAATTCGTCACAGAAACTGGATATTCTGTACGCCGATACTGTCGAACACTTAAGTTAGATATGCCCGTTCACATTTCGAAGCTACACAATCGGTGAAAGACTTAATCCAATGTGAGTAGAGTCCAGCCCGTGTTGTTGTCAATTATTTAAGTTTACAGCTAACAATAAATGCGTAACAAAGGGTAACACACAGTACACACGCCATCTTGTAATACACAGAAAATGGGCGAACGTTCAGTAAAGGTGTTCCTTTTTTATCCAGTTTCCACCTGTTTCGTACCAGAAGGCGAGTCGTAATTTGTAAGTTGCTGCAGTTGACAGAAACGAAACACGATGTTCTGTATACCACTTTTCTATGATGTAACAATATCGTTAGAAGCGTTCTGCGTAACTCGCTATCCTGGTAGTCTAATATGAATTGAAACATAAGCAAATGTTAACGACACAAAGCCGAACCTCGACTGTGAGTGAAAGTGGCGTCGTTGACAGTGTGTTCGTTATGAGCGATGTTAGATGTCCGTTCATACGGCATACAGAGTCAGTTTGCAAAACCTCATTTAATCGGACTCGGTTTAGGGTGTGCAGCTGACTCGCCAACGAACTCAGTGAACGATTTTGAATGTCAGTTCAATAACAAATGCTTAATAAAGCAACAATAATCGATTATGTCGGAGAATGGGAATGATAGTAGGTACGCTGTCACCGTAGCCAGGGTAACGTGCAACTTTATTCGTATGACGGAGTATTTACTGAGTTATGGTGCTTACAGGTCGAAGTGAAGGATGCTTGTTGCAGTGTAAAATCTATGAAGCTGGTCTGTAAATGTGTGTTATGTTGTGACTGATTCCAAACTTCACTTATTCGATTTGTCTTTCATTAACTGCCACGCAACGCAGTTTGTGCTGTACCAGCTGACGAAACTTACCGCGGGTCAGCGCCGGGAGTTTGGTTTTCTTGGCAATTCGGATTTGTCTGCAGTAATTTCGTACTAAGTAAGTCAACATTAATGCACAAATATACTTGAATTAAACACGACACACCTGACTGCAACTTTCACATTTGAAAAATAAACATCCTACTGACTGATTGCCTAACATTCAATATTTCTTGAAAATGCGACTACGGTAACATACAAATGTTGGTTCATTGCCGTTTATCGTCGTTAAAAACATTGCAGGGGATCTGGAAGCAGCATTTAATGGAAAACAAATCTCCATCTGCTAATAACTGTACGTATGTTTCGATGCTACTATGTCACAGTCATCGTTTCGTTTAGATTCCTACCTCAGATAAGGCGTTAAACCCTAATTTAGTGCATTTTATACTTGTCTTAAGACGGGTATTTTCACCACGTAAGAACAACATACGATGAAAATCGGTTTGAAGCGCTCCCGCTGTTATTAGTAATCAATGAACTAAAAAGGAGACAAAATGACTGTTTAGTCACTCTTGGAGGTGACAGACCTGGAGATATAATTGACAACTTATGATAGGGGTAGTGCTACACACTGAGATAAAAATGAACTATATCACCCTTCCGAATGTTGCGTGACAGAATCTCGAGTGTTGCTGAGCGGTCAACGTTGCGCACGGATGTGTTATTCAGGTTATAGCCGACCCTTTCAACTGTAAAATTATCTAACAATATCCTCCGTTCTACGTGAAAACAATATATGGTCAAGTATTTGGTCCATGAGACGACGAATAACGGTAGATTCTTCTCACCTGTGTGCGATATGAATGCTTTGGAGTGTCAGAAAGAACCATCAAGTTTCTGACTACTCAGTCGCGTTTCCGCATTCTTCACAAGCTGATACTGCGATGGAATCCCAACACATGAAATATAGTGATATTGGCACTGACAAACCGAGATGATCGCCGTCTAAGCTGTAGAGATCACCTTCCGCCAGCTCCGGTTACGACTGGGCTTGAATGATCCGGCGTTAAATAATGATTGTATTTATCCTCAGTCAGAAGTTCTGCTTGTGAAGTCGTGTGATCCTTCAGAAGATGAAAAATGCGCCGCTGTGGTTTGCCCAGCAGTTCCTGGTAGATTTCGATGATGGTTCATCAGACATGTCAAAGGACATAGGGTCTGGAGACACAAATGTGGTACCCTACTTAATTAAAACTGCTCAAAGTGATCCAACTTTGAAGAGTCAGTTTAGTGGTTCGGCTGCCAAAAACATCACGACTGTCTTCATTCGCACTAACATGATCCTTATTGAGTACTCGGTAAAAGGCCAAACTGTAAACTCTGCACTCCATGCTGAAATATAGCTGTCGAATGTATTTTTTGTCTCATCGAAGGTCCCTCCAAAACGAGACCGTACCAGTGGTTTCTGCACCGTTACAACAGGCCTAAACGAAATATAATATTCTTTATGGGTTTTCTAGTCAACAACGAAACCATTCGCATTGCGTACGCAGTTAATTTTCTTGATACCGAGCCTTGTTGTTTCTGATGCCTTCCAAAAAGGAACAGTGATCGATATAAAAGGCGGCTTCAAGTGAGAGTGGCTGACTGTGCCTTATCGAATGACATGTGAGTTTTAATTGTCCACATATGGTTTAGCTATTGCACAGTTGAATCATAATCTTGACCACCACTAAAGTAATGTTGAAAATGTCGGGTACAAACATAATTCTAAGCCTTAAGGTTTAATTCCATCCCAAATCAACTTCAGAACACAGTAGTCGTGTATTTTGCTTACTGGGAAGGCATTTGCAGTTCAGAAATCTCTAGAAATTGAAGAGCTGTTACAGAACACCACTCAGGCTCTATATCCAACATACTTGTTAAAAAACTTTATCGAAAAGGCTATCGCGAAGGAAAAAATAAGGTTCACTTTGAAATAGTTTGCGCTTTACTGATGAGTTTAAGTAGAATCATTAATCTTTACCGGGCTTCAAATTAGTACAGGTGTAAATGTGTCCCCTAATCCGAGAAGGCCACGACACCCACTTTGTGATTTAATGACAATCTGTTGCTTGCAATGACCAGTCCATTTCTTATGTTCCTAATTATCATAAGTAACCTCGGCGCACTATCCAGCAACAAAATTAAGTCGGTCTTGAACGCAACATGAGCTGTCCGATATCTCCTATGAAAAGACGTCCGTATGGATCCGATCGGGATAAATCACGTCTAGTGGTGCAGCTCACGATAAGCTCAAGCAACTAATGTAGATGCTCTTCTTCGAAGATGAGGATTCAAAAACATGACCTTACTGCTAAATGGGAATGTGCATCAGTTTACCGCATGGAAGTGGTCTGGAACTGTGTAGCTTTCTTGGAACAACAAAACAAAATTAAAACTGACCATTTTGTTGAGCCTTGAAGCGATCACATACACTCAGCTGGATACGGAGCGCATAAAGGGCCAAACTTTCCATGTGCGCTGGGAAACAATTTCGTTTATTTCTGATATTTAAGTATGAGTAGCAGTACCGGAACAGTACATCACTCATAATGTGTAAACAAAGCCTCATCGGTTCTCCGACTAGCATGCACAACATGCAGGTAAGCCGGTAACGATCCGTACGAAATAAGCAAGACGGAGAAGTGAATTGGTATCTTGACTTTTGTCTGAATTAAGCCAGTGGTTCGTTACACTAATTGTGAGTGACGCTTCCGTTACTAGAATGCCATTTTGAAGCATTTTAAAATATTTCACACTACTATGTCTTTGACACACAACCTTTGAACTGACACATGAAAGTATCGTTGATATCATGAGCGGTGCTTAAAAAAAGTTTTCATTCAATCATTCCTGGAAGCTGAATACACACGGATGCTAAGTGCACCATAGTCCGCCTCAAACACAACTAGACCAATACAGATGTTGCAAATAGTTGAAAGGTTGTAATTCTGCCGGGAAGTACACCTAAACATGTGTTTTAATAGTGCCTCGAAACTTTGTATGCACCGACAAGCAGTTTTTGGTCCCAGGTGATGCGGAACAAAGTTTAAAGTCAATGGATGCAAAACACATCCACCATGGTCGACAGGGATTCAATTACTGAGAAGAAACCTATTCTTAATCAAGACATTTAGCGATTTATAAACTCAGGTTTTTCGCATGTAGAACCCTTTGGATAGCCGAAATGATCGTCATACACAGAACTGAGAAGTGTTTTGCCTGGCTGCGACCCAAGTGTGGTTGTATGAGTAGTGTAACGTGTGGTCAAAACAGTCGTTGCGCAAGACGCAAAATCCTGAGTTGTCATATCTCAGTGTCCTCCAATATGAAAGAAAACTCTTCAACTGTCACTTGAGGACTACTCAACATCAGCTTTCTTAACTGGGAGTGGTTTTTTACTTAGGAAGAGGTCAGTGGTGCGGTCGTTGATTCGTATGCTTTGTAAAAACACATTCGTTTCTGCGACGCTTCAGTCAATGCACTCTGCTTTTGAATGTCACCTGGTGACTGAGTTCACGTCTAAACGAAATGACTTGAAATTGAATTACTTAAAATCGGTAAGCAAAAATCACTGGTTACATGATCAAGAGGATTGTGTGGAATATTTTTATCTAGCATAAGTTAAGTCCAATGACCACTATGATGTTCATGCGTGATATGCCTGAATACTCACGGAAATAAAACAACTTGTGGGATATCTCACTGAAGTTTTGATGTAGAATTATTATCGCCGATGATAGAAACGACAAACGTTCGATAAATTCGGCATCGAGGTAACATTCGTCTTTCATTAACTTCATTTTATATGCAGGCGGTCACTTCACAAGATCGAAGAGCTTTGCTGACTACTGATGTTTCTTTCTGTCGCTACGGTTAACATAAACACACTCATTCACTCGATAACATGATTTCACTCAACACGCAGTAACAACTGATAAGGTCCGGTGTTCATACCTGTCATTCAAACGAAAACGAATGAAACCCATTCTGTCTTGTTACAGTGCAAGTTGCGCGAGGGTTACACACACAGAAACAAACGCGCACACAGACAGCTGTACTGAGAAGGTCGTTCAGCATGCATTTTTAAGAGAACCTAAAAACGTAAGCACCGCCACCATTGGATCTCAATTTTGCTGTAACCTAATGCATCTGACATCTTTGTCAACTCAAACAAATACCGCACGGCCAAACACAAAATGGATAAGCTTGATGAAACTGTTCAATAGTAAAGATGTTTACACGGTTTTGCTAGGTTTACTTCGTTCTTAAGCATTGTCTCGGAAGTTTCTGCCTCCAGGATAAAGGTGTACTCAACGGTACACTTGTTGCACTCTTCCAACAGATGTGGATGTGAAAATGCAAATATTTTCAGTCAACATTCGGCTGTGCTGTCCTCGTTTATTACTACGTTGGGTTAATCGGAAGGTTCAACATATGGCAGACCGCAACCTCGATATCAAGTTGTTTTTTTTTATTGTGCTTCATATTATGCTCATCTCCGACCTAAAATTTAAATCAAATTTGTTAAATAATTAGACATTTCCCTCCTCAGCATCGCTTTCATTTTAGTCCGCTTTTCACTGAGATAGTTTTCCAATTTTTAGGTAAGAATGAACGTTACTCATCGCAATACTGTGTGATTTGTCGGCGACGTCCGGAATGGGCTTTTGTTGGTGATCGGTATTAGTGAAGTTGTTCACAAAACACCCGGATATGCATCCCACCATGCGCATAAAATCACAGGAAGCGCCAGAAGAACACAAATCTAATGGATTGTTACTATCATTATTGACTTCAATTTGTGGCACGAAGTATTCAAGCAGCAGCTTCTGGGACTTGCATCTGTAGGGTCAAATTATTTCCTGATCCATCGACTGTGTCACGCACTGGACAATTTGAAGTCAAGAAGGCCAGAGGAATGTAAGAAAACTCCTTAAGCTTCTGCTGAACAGTTGCGCTGTTCACAGTATACTAGTAAATTTGTCTTTTAATTCTAAATTTGTGTATATATTGTGTGCTACGTTTCGTTGTTTCAGTTTACAGCATTAACGTAGAGACACTGTGTTGAACAGGTGCAAACTAGGACGCCACTCACACAATAATGGTGGAAAGTCGTAGGACTCAGTGTTTGCAGAAGGGGATGTTACTAATTTGAGACTAGTGGGTTATGAAAACATTTTAGTAGCCTTACATATGAAGAAGATGAGTATGCGCTCCATCGCCAGTAATGCCGTACTGCAAAGTGTCGGGCCTACATTGTTGAAGTCAGAAAGGCCATGCAGACTACAGGTTACGTAATTAGAGTAATTGCACTGTGCGATAACACAGCCAAATGGCATACAGTTTGTTCGTTGGGTAATTAATCATCTTTTAGAGACAGCCGAGTCTGGAACCAGCCACAAAGCTAGACAACTACTCTCATTTTTGGTCAGGTCGTTCTAACAAGACTGTTGTGTCCACTTTCTAGACCAAACAAACCAATACTGGAAGAAAACTTTGGGCTAAATTCCATTCAAGAAGCTTCCGACAAAAATGAAACGTGAGAAATCATATGAAATACGGTCCAGACAAAACTGGAAGGTTACCTCAGACTTCAATGATGCTTTCAAATTCGGGTATTACCGCAGCGCCCTTTGAACACACCGACGTCAGGCACATTGATAAGTGAAAATATGTCATCGTTCTGACAACAGTAGAGTTCCCGGGATGCTGTACCCGTGTTCTGTGTATTAATTCCTTGCTATAGGCCGGGGTACTATGCACTTAGCACCATATTAACATCATGTTAACACTACAAATTCGAAACACTTTCTCAAGAAGCGGGCGCTCAACGTGTGGGATTGAATGTAGTGCCTTCTACCGAAGAAGGTACAACTGGTATCTCCAGGAAACAAGCACATTCAGATTAAGTTCTTCTCATCAAGAAGGCAAACCGACTGTCACTGGATTCCAAATTCACGAATATATTCCATCCTCACATTTAAAAAATGTTCTGGCATTGACCTAGTGTTCCACTGCACTGCACGTTTTTCACGTTGTTCATACTTTTAGAGACGTCATGCACAATTTACAACACAAATTTTGGAAGCGTTTATTCGTTTGGTACGAAAACAGCTGTTGTCCTCCTGTTTGCCATAACAATAAGGTTGGAAAAAGTCACCGTGTAAAATTCTGACGTGGGTGTAAGGGCCGTATAATGAATGCGCAAAACACTTCAAACGGCGTTTTCATCAACAACGTATGACAAATCTGCTGTAGTTCATAGTTTGTGTGAAAAACAAAGAGTCAAGTACCACAATTATAGGCAACTAAATGCTGTGTTCAGCATTCTGAAGGATGTGTTCGTAACAAGGTCTCAAGTACCGCGACCAAAATCCGTAGCTGTGAACTGTGTATGCGGTGCTATATGTGTGATATGTAAGAGGATATTGTGACACTGAGTTTCTTCCGCATCTTCAACCATGCACTGTTAATAACATGTATATATGTGAAGTACATAAAAATGTTATAATTTTGATATTGTAGTTAGTGGGGTTTAATCACATCCTAGAACTGGTTACTTTGTCGTTCAGGCCCATATGCTGTCTACATTTAGAATGAAATTTTGATGAGAAGCTCAATTTGGCACTAACCCAGTCTTATACGGAATCGGAAGAAAAAGAACAGTGCAAAGTGTGTTTTGAATGCAAACCATGAGCTATGCAATATATCCTGTTTCATATTTTGTGCATTCAAAAGACAAATGGACTGAGCGGTACCTCTAGGAAGCGATTAAAAGCACTTACAATAAATGATGGTAAAAATTCGAAAACGTTCTCACTGAAGTTACGGTGGGAAACATCGGATGATTTGTCGGGTAAATAGGTGTCAGCTAAGGACCAAAAACTGTGAGTTATCAGTTAATGTCCATTCTAAAAAAGACAATATATGTGTTTGTCTTGTAAGTCAGCAGCAATAAATGGACTTTTAACTTGTAAGCTACACAGAGTCGTACAGTTCTTAACTCGAGCTAAACGTCATATCACCAGTCTCACCTAGTGCACCACTGTGTCAAGTAGCCGGCGTTATGCTCTGTCGCGTACTCACCCAGTACTGAATAGCCAACTAGGTTGTTTACAAGTCCGGAAACAACTTAATGTGATTGAAGTAACTTAACATAAAACCAGCGTGGTAATTAACCAGGTGTTTAAGGTACTGCGGCGTTTTACAGGTGGAACTTTAGTGTGGTTTACAACGCCAACCATAATAGACAGCAGTGATTTCTGTCTGGATGTTGTCAATATGTCATTTGTTTTTGACTTTGCCAAACCACAAAAGCAGTGACCAAGCATTTAACTATAAGACAAAAAATATGCCTGATGAGACGGAGCAAGCACTCTTACTTGGATATAGCCAATACACTGATTTATTTCGCATTGAACTTTGCTGTAAAATGATTGATAAACCATCAGACATTAGTATACTCATTTTTGTCAGTCCATGCTAAATTTTCTCAGCCTGCCTGTGATTAAGATCCGTATAAAATGTCAAATGAACTAATATTAATAAAAGGAATGTTTCAAGTACCTCTAGTTTTGACGTACACGCTAACTCAGTATATCCAAATGAAAGGTACACAAATTGTACAAACTTGTGGCTGTTAAATGCTATCTGTCGTTATAGCATTTTCTGACGACAAAACAACAAAATTGACTAGAACAAATTTAAATAACTCAGTGACATACTACTTTGGAAGAGAAAACAATCCGGAATACCACTAGGAATTCTTCAAGTTGACGAAATGCATGTCGATATAATTAGATTTATGCGAGTGATGTGCATAAAACCGTTTGTGAAGTAGGACCAGACGAAAACTACTGTAAAGCTGAATTTTGATGATATGCACAAAACTGTCAGAAAAAACTACGGTACATTTTCCGAAGGTTACTCTGTCGAGTTGCGATTATGAAATTAATCATACAAAGAATTACACATTGTGGGTACAAAGAAAACAACTCCACAGAAAAATACAGGCACTCTACGACACACAAAACGCAGCAGAAAGAAAGTAACTGATTTCGCTCGTGATCTTCCACAAACTAGTTCATGCATTCTGAACACGGATGAAAATGTATTTCATTTCGAGCATCATATGAATGGTTCGTGAAACCACAGTCCTCATTTAATTTGTTAGACAGACGAACAAAAAAATGGAAATTTTGTACAAGAAGACTACCAAGGTAACCACAAAGCCAGAATAAACTGTTTTTCCCCCACAAAAATAGTTTGACATTCAGTAGCCAGAATCTTGGTAATAATGGAAGAAGCTCTTCTTTGCGTGCCCGCATATCACGGTTAGCATTTCAAAAGCACTAGTCTGTTTACAATCTGGATAATACGCTTTCGTCGTTGACAATACTGGATGTCAAACATCTGCTTTTGTTTCCAGCCATTTGTGGGCATGATCGTTGATACAAATATCTAGCTGCGGTTGGTCACTGTCTATTGGCTTACGCTTCACTCATGTGAGTATTTCAAAATCCGTGGGATCTAAAAACTGCTAATTTAAAGTATTGTAAGCTGTCCCTGATGCAATAGATACATTTTCGTTTTCTGGTAGTCACTAGATACGGCAATCGTAATTACATTACCTTCTTCAGTGTCATACCTTAAGAAGTAGAGTAAATTTGTTTACTAATGGTCGGTGAGGTTCTATATCACGGATCATTAGTATCCATGGCTCTTCTTCTGGACATTTAGCTGGCAAACGTTTTTTTATGACCTAATGGCATTTTGCCAATTCTCTTTGCGTTGATTGCTTACTGTTTTGACTTCGGTGAGCCTACATAAGTGCAATGATCTGATGATAAAACAGTTGTTCCCATAATTTTCTTTTGTACTTCAGTGGGAATTTTCGCGAGGTTGCTTTGCAGCATTTTGCAGGGGGTAAATACTGGTCTAGACAGTATCTGTCTGCCTGCCAGTTTCTGACGGTGGGATATTTCCCCCGCGTAGTTGGTAAAACTGCCGTAACGCTGGTTTTTCCCCCATGATGCATAGTTTCAAAACTTTTAAATATATACTTGTATGATTGTATCGATTTCCTGCACGGGGATATTTTCATCGTTCCCACAGACCACGGGCGACCAAAATGTCCAGGAATGTAAGAAAGTCAACCGCAATGTACTTCCTTGTTAGTTTCAGGATTAACTTAAGTTAATTCGAACCAGAGAATTATTTATGTGAACCTTTGCTGGTTTTCAAAGCTCGCCAGAGTGTTGTTTTTTATATTGAATGCGTAGGTCAGTGACTTAGGCAAAACTCCGTGACTTCAGGAAACATATCCAGTTGGCTGCCTATTGCAACTTTACTATCTGAACATTAGTTAGACCGTGAAGGTTCGTTACGGTTTTAATACGCTGAAATGAATCCGTTTTTGTTGGTTGATATTTGGTTCTATCTCAAAGGTTTTATACACAAACTTTAGAACTTGCTTCAAAGAACATTGCAGAAGTCGTTGTTTTGTACTACCAGTGTTTAATACAATCGAGTTGTTGTCAATTCTTTTCTGGAGGTCAGCTGCCCTGCTGTTCTTGAACACCTAAATGACGATTTCTGCTTATCTCCCGTGTAAAACAATAACATACTGGACAAAAGTATACAGAATGAATTAACCTATATCAGCTTAAAACGTCATCCTGGCCGCTTCAGGAAGATGTGGTTTCTATTCACTGGCCATCAGTTTCTTATAACAACAGTGTTCACATTTAACTGGTGTGGCCAAAAATCTTGGCAAATAAACGGTGGTTAGCCAACAATTACTGATCGTTAGAAGTTCGCCATCTATGTTAGTGATAATTTGTAAATGTAGGAGCCTGCTGTAAACCTAAATCATTTACGGAGTGATCTTCGGAAAAGGTACTGATATCTGTCTCCGAATTGGTTCGGTGCTTTCTGCAACCTTATCAGGGAAATTGATGAGAGTAACGGGGGTGCAATTTCTTCTTCTGCCTGAAGTTGACACCTACTCAACAATTCGACTTAGTGTATCATCGTATTTTTATGAACTAAGAAGCCTTTATAGTTTTACTGTCAGGTCACCTTCATCAAAGTCTCGTCAGTCACCTCAACCAGCCCTCGACTCTCAAAACAGATACACCACGCACTTCAAGAACTAATGCAGTTCTCGCCAGAATAGTGCCTACCAGTATACGTGTTTTATATACAGACGGTGCTAATCCCTGGTCAATGTAAACAATACTTTTAAGCAGATTTATGTATCAAATGTAAAACTTGTTTTCGCGCTGACCTACACTTTCTACGGCAACACGATTCAGCGTACTAGGAATATGACTTGCACCGATGTGGCCACAGTTCGGGTGGTGGACCTTCACTGTAAGTGATTGCTTTGGGTTGTGCACATATTCATCCTACTGCAGTCGGATAAATACGTCTCTCATACCACATGTATCCATGCTTGTTCAAACGGCCCAACCGGACGTGTTTCCCTAAGTTCGATAGTTTGTTTCCAGAGAACTCGACAGCTCTTGTCATATCTGTTTGAGTAGGCGCAGAGCTGAGATTGACTACCGTTGGACAATGCTCGTGTTAACACAACAAATATCATAATGACGCCCCATTTTTCCGGATATATACAGGGATAACATTAGCTTTGGAAACCTTCAAGTACACTACTTGGTACACTACTTGATTGTGGGTAACTATTGCAATCACTCTAACCAAGGTGTAACCTCCACCTGCAGCGAACGGAAGAGTGTTCCGATATCTAGTATAATCAGAACGTTAGATTTCATCTTAAGACTTACAGAAATTTGAATGAGTGACAATCCAGTCCGCTGATACAAGTTCAAATTGCTTATCAAAACCAGAATAAGTTAACATAATGATCGTCGAGAAACCACCGAGGAAGTGACTTCACGCCTAGAAATCGTTTTCATGAAAACGTGCTTGGACCGGTGACATCAGTTCCGTATTGAGTTTGCTCAGCACATTAATTAACCGACGGTTTCCAGCAGCATATACTGCTTAACAAAAAAATATCCAGTAGACTTCCTACTGTGCACTGAAAACCGTTCAAACATTCAACGATACAACGCATGCACACATATGACCAAACTTTATCTTCTTTGTTACAGCTGCGTCAACAATTGATAGACAAAGTTGGGACCATCTTTATTCAGTCAACAACTGAGGTTTCTACTCAGAAGGAAGGTAACAGTAACCAGTACCCGTCTCTGAATTTTGTGAGGCGACAAGTTGTTTGACCTACTGATCCCAAGAGTACTATTTTTCGAGGCTTGACTAACTGTAATCTTGAATCAGACTTGTGAATTCAAAGCGGTGGTTCAAGGAGATGGCCAACATCAGGAAAACGGATTTCCTAACGAGTGGGCCTTCCTAAAAATTTAGATACTGTCCACAGCCAACTAAAGTAGAAGACATAGATCGATCTATAAATAAGAAGAGTGGGTGGAAAACAGTGGAACAGAGAATCACTCAGAGACATTGCTGCTTCTCCCGAACATAACATGCAAGAACACAGATTTGTTATGTCCTACCTCTGTTTGTCGCCTTTGGAAAAACGATACAAGTTCCAGGGTAAGAATTATTATAGCACGATTGCATGCTTCTCAATAAGATTAGACGAATTACTCAAGGCCTATGGGATAATCACTGTAAGAATTGTGCCATCAGCGTACGAAACGATCATCTGACCCATTCAAACAAGAAACCATTTGGTTTGTTTAGGCCGACTTTTCAAGTTCATGCTGAACTGGAAGCTCAGCTCTAAGCACCTTCTCCAAATTTTGAACTGTTAAGGTGTTCATGTGTGTTAAGGACTTCAAGTACTGATTACGTCAGATTGCTCTAGTTTGACGCAGTCCCAAAAAATTACCTACAAGTGAAAAGTTACCTCGCCAGTAAAAGAACAAGACATTTCAATGTTTTGCGCAATTAAAAACGGTCAACTTCAGCCACCTTGAAACAGAAGCTGGAATAACACCGTTCAAGATGAACAAATTCATGCAAATTTTCAGTGTGCCACAGTTCGGGGATTCTGTTAATTAACGTATTTGCACACGACATAATTTCACGCCCATAACCCTGTGTATATTGCAGATTTTTAACTTAAAATTAGTTTACTGCGCAGAAACTATGTATTAAAATATTCATGACTTCTTTCACCTCTGATTAGAAGATTTCGGAATTTTGCTAGAGCTAATTAATTTCCTTAGGCTTAGTATATAGTTTAGCGGGTAAGGCAAACTTTTGCCTTCGTAATCAAGCCACTCGGTGGAAAAGAAATATTCACTTGGTCATTTTAGTACCAGAATCGTTAAAAGTGATGTACATTTTTTGTTCGGCGAGCCGACAAACAGCAGGCAACCAGCGTGAACACCATCGAAAGTGCATATAAACGATTATCACAAAACGAATTTGGTTGCAAAACAATGTACTTAACAAATGATTTACGATTTGTATATGTTATTGGTCTTAGGCCACTCGATGTCCGTAGGTAAGTGTATATACCAACATTACTTGCAGAAAGAAGTTGAGAAAGTTGAAAACACCGTAAGCAAAGATGGTAAGATTTCAATGAAATTGTCGGCAATTTCAGCGTTAAAACGCAAGTTCAGTGGACCGTCATGTGAGACAAACTAGAAGTTTACTTGGTGATGATTACGCAGTTGAGCCAATGAGGAAGAAAATAGGCCTATCAGCATCAAATGTAGTAGAACAGAAATGTAAAGCAAGGAGGCAGTGAAGAGAGATTTTTGCAGATAAGAACTTCCGTGTTGATGGTGCGCGTATCTTTTACGCACCACAGGCAGTTTGTATTGCATACGATTGGACAAAGCGGAGTCACAGAATACTCAGCAGCTACTGCGTAGACAAAGTGGAGTAAGCAACAACTAGATGAACTGAGAGCCTCATGTCAACAAAAGTTTATATTTCCCCACGTCCGCAAAAACTCAAGTTCTACGTACTGTGTACGTCCTTACCAAACATTTTACAAACAGACCTGAAGCGGTATACTACAAGAACAACAGTGTGAGCACACAACCATGAATAAATTTCGACGCATGTGTTGTGGCAAAAGGTAGTGCGATTGACTGCCATCGTGAAAGCTCATTGTAGGAGCATCGCTTTGTGTTAACACTGTGTATTTGGCTCATTCAGAAGAAACTGGTTTTTTACAGGCACACAATTGCTGGTTTACTCTGTTTTGTGTCACCCGATGTCTTCTCTGTTGCCATCGATTCGGCTACCTGCTAATGCCTCTAGCTCTGAAACCTTTCTGGAAAGTATTCTAGTGAATTTGTAAGAGCTTTCTATTATTTATTTTGTCTACAATTGCTAACTTAAAGAATGTCAACGACAACGAAGAACACCTCGAGTGTAGACAACGATCTTTCATTGTTTCATCTGGTGGTAACCTATAGGGAATTGATCAGTGAGTTGGTCCAATGCGATTACGAGTTGTTCAGGTAGTGGGCTTTCACACCACTACACGTGTACTGCTCTCTCCCAAGCTTTCCACAATTCATGTCATATCCACTACTGATTGCCTAACCAGGAAAAACAAGCAGAGGAGAAACGGTAGTCTTCCAAATAACTGAGACGACTAGTATGAACTTCTCCTTCAAACAATTTGGACGTCTCTTTAGGGTGGCGGTGACGATGGGCCAAATGACTGGGTTTCTAAAAACCTATCGAAATGACAAACTCACTAAATTCTATTTCATTCGTCACTACTGTTTCATTACGTCCAATAACTTCGCACAATTATGCTCAGCTGTTGTTCTGTCTTAATGAGGTTCAAATACCGAAAGCAAACGGAAATCAACCTAACTACTCTCACTGTTCTTTTCGAGAAGAGTTTAACGAATTGTTCAATTCCCGATTATATTGCATTTCGAAAGTTTTATATATCTGTATCACAAACTGGCAGGTGAACAACTGGATTAGTCCGAGACGGGTATCAATTTGACTTTGGGTAATTAACGGTTAATCCAGACACACCGAGAATAATCATTTAAGTAAGTCGAGCAGACGGAATTAACATATTTTTTACAGATAGCGGTTGAAAATAAATATGGTTGTGACGGTTTGCATTGGCGTTTGCGCATTCATCAAAGGTTGAGGAAATTCAGATGTTGTAACGCATGGTACACTTTAGTCTTCCTGAGAGTAAGTAGAATATTCCTCTTTTTTCTTTCTTCTGCCAAAATTCTGGCAGCAAAATAAATGGATAATTCTTAAGTAGCTTTGGAAATTTCTCTTTAGTGATTGCGTTGTGTAAGCAAATAAATTATCTTTTCGGATTTAACTACAGCCCTTCTTACGAATGCGGAGAGTATCATCTCTGTTTATTCATCACGGAACTACCACGCCGCAAAGACAATCTACACATATCTGAAAGCCATTTTATGCCTTTCCAAATCTCACACGATGATCACCCATTTAATAAGAATTCCAGATGACTGATGTTACCAGGTCGGTGTAATACAGTGATCGGTCTGTTGATCAGTTATGTAAAACATCTTCGTTTAGTACGCTGAAAACAGTGCGAACACAAAGAAGAGATCCAACTGTGAAAAGTATGGTTTTCGGGCGGATTTGAACCAACAACAGAAACAACGTGCCTAAACACGGCAAGTGCTCTACCAGGTGAGCTATGAAGTCACACCAGAAACTCAGAAACTTCATATTTGGACTTTGTTATCTACCCACCTGATTGTGTTATATGGAATCCGAAAATTATCCAGTCGATTGACTACCCAAGGAGTATTTCTCGATCAGTTCACATTATGTCGCCGGTTTGAATCCAGCCAAATTCCACACTTTTCGTCATTAGATCTCTTCTAAATTATCAAATCTGCCGAAATATTTATCATTCTGAACATGTTTTCTTTTTGGTTAAAAAATGATACACACTTGACATTCATTTGGTTTGTATGGTTCACTCGTATTCCCTACAGTCTGTGTAAACCCCCAAGTCTTGTTTATGTGTAAACAGTCTTGCTCCATGCAAAGTTATACCGAACATCATTCATAATTGCCCAAAACTGCCCTACTTCTATGGATAGGTTCGCTCTTGTTAGGTCTTGTCAGTAGTACACATCTTTGTTACAGCCGAAACCAGACCTCCGCTCACACTTTTATGAGACGCTTGCGTTGACGGTTGCGCCACTGATCTCGCATTAAGAATGAATGACTCATTACACATAAACTGCGGTCGCATTTCCTCGTGAGTAACGCTCAGAATGCGCAAAAGGCGAGTGCGTTTCTCCCAATCGCAAGCGATTGACTGGAAATTCTACGAGTTTAGGACGGCTGTGATCAACTGTAAGTGCTGTTCAGTTTGCACGAAACCAAAATCCACTACTACTCACCAGTAGGCAAAAGTGAACAGCACGGTTTACGTATAATCAACAGTCAAGCGTAGAAATAAGCCGGATATAACGCGGACATATTATCACAAATGCCGTACATACCTGTGCGGACAACTTGGCAAGACAGTGTGGATCCCACGTACCTCACAAGTGGTCTCAAATGCTACATACATTTGAGTGTGTGGAATAAGGCCGGCCAAATTTGAAAGCATGAGTTGAGCTGGAAGAACCAAACGCATGAGAACACCAGTACATCACAGTCTGAAAGTTATTCGCATTTATTCTATGTACCTTATTACCTCTTCAGAAATATGTATCGATTATTGCCGGAAATTAAAATGTGTATTGCTAATAGAGTGACTGTGAAAAACCCTTCATGGAATACGTGTTAGGTGACCAATAGTCTAGCAATTTGAGTAGTACAAGAAATTATGCTTGGCTGCATTCTCCACATTCAGCCAGCCTACTTCCAGAAGGAGCACAAACTGAAATTACACTTTTGTTAGTGATCATGTGTGATTTAATTTATTAGTCTCAAATTCTGCGCTGTAATACAGATTGTTTGCTCGTGCGGGGAAATCAAAGACATAATACCCAGCTGAGTCAAATGACTACCGGTGCAGACATGTACGCCCAATTTCAACCATTTCGGTTTGATCAATACTGTGCACGCTGGAGACCGAACTGAAGAACTGTGATTAGGTGTCAGACTGTAAACGCTGATCTTAATCCATCGGAAAACGGCCCCGCGTTCTACTCTCCTTAACTGAAATCCCACCGCATTTTTGTCGTGTAACAATTAAACAAGCAGACACCCATCATGGCCCAGAAATTAACTTGGGGAGGCTTTTTCAAAAAATTGACGGGTTACCACAACCTTGTGGGCTGATAAATAAGAGCTCAAACAATCATTCTGACGATTGAGTCTCCACACATCCATAGTTTGTTGGTGCTGCTAAAAATATCAGAGCTGTCTCTCACTTTGCGGGTAAATGGTGGAAACAAATGCTTGCAGACTTTATTCTAAACAACCCTATGTGCTGGCGAGTTGCTATCTTGAAGACCAATCATAGATGACTATCTGATTTTAATCAATAAATTGAGAACCTATTGACTAATAAAGGTAACAATGTAAATAGATTGCATGGGTAGTGAACTTACCTTCAGCTTCCCATAAAGTCCTCAGATAATGTAATTTCATTCTGAATTTTGTTGGTTTCTTGTCTGAACATAGGGGGACCGCTGTGTTGTTGCAGATTCACCGTGATGAGCCGGCTTCTGAAGCAAAAGGAGTCATAAGGAACTTGATGCAAGAGGTACAGTTTTCAAAAGCCTATCGTTGCAAACCTCAAAATATCACAGTTAGGCTTATTCGCTGTTGACAAAAGAGGACAAAGTAGTTAACATTAGTTAACTAGCTTGGGTGTGACGCAGAAAACTGCAGGGCCCTGGTTGGCAAATCCCAGATCTTTCACATGCCCACCGGTTGGATATCCGCGCAAACGAACCAGGTTAACTACACTGTTACTATTGCTCACTTCCCGTCAAGAATCAGCTTTTTGTGTTTAACATTGCTCGTTCATCTAGTCACCGTTTTTCTCGACCCATCACAATCAGTCAGCCACTGAGCACGGACATTCAATGATCACCATCTGGGATGAACTGGAACAGAGGTGGTAAATCGCTGAGCCAGAATTTTGCCCAGAAATTTGGGTGGAAAAGAATACTTTCCAGAGATAACCCATTCATTTTCATAAGGTGATTAAATTTTTAAGAGAATGCAGATTGATCAACTGTAACAAGTGGTTGGTAGTTGCTGCTCACTTTGTCGTTGAAAACGCTACTACAGTTCAGTGGAATGGAACTACAATGAAGTAACGCATGGTGACCATGAGTGCCATCAATTGGTCGACTGCGACCGATCCATTCTTACCCAAATGTCTCATCCAGATATTCTCACAAACAGCGCGTAACGTGATGCTGCACCATCCTGTTGAAACCAAACTTATTCTTGTTCCCAGCTGCTCTAGCGCTGGTGCAAAATTCTGCCACGGCATTTGAAGTCGAGAATCCCTTAGTTCGTAAATGGTTGTGTGAATTTAGGTTATACCTGTAGCGTTTTCATTAAAAAAGAAAGGTCCGATGACCCACGTTCCGACAGGCTTCGCCATAGCTATAAGGTTTTGACTATGATGACGTCGGATTTAAGCAAATCGTTTGAATTTATTAACGTATCAAATAAAGGGTTTCTACACTGACCCTTTCAAACGGAATATTGCTTCGTCAATAGGCAAATTCGAATGTACATCCTTTCCCGATAAAGACCGCGTGTAAAACTACTTACATGTGCTTGCATCCGGCAACCGAAGCTCCTGTGGTCGGGCTACCCCTTGTGACCGATGCTTCTGTTTTTTGCATATCCTGTGTATGACGGAAGTGTTACGTCCTTGAGCGACCCGTCATACATTCTTTAAAGACCGTTGTTTACACGTCACAGAACACTACTAGCAAAACAGTCACCTGCTTATGTGTGTGCGATCAACCACTTTCTTTGCAACTCACGAACACAGCCCTTTGCAGCAAAGTTTGTTCTGTTTCTTCGAACTGACTTACAATTAACCGATGGTGCACCCACATATCCTCAATCTAACTCGGCAATGGTCCCCTCCACTCTTTCACTACAGGCCATAGAAAAAAGTACACTACACTGTTCTGATGCCACATTACCGGTAGATCGTCCAATTACTCACGTTCCAGCAGTGTGCTGTCGTTCCAACGTGTTAAACTCTTCTAGGTCAAGTTGTTTGCTGTTGTTATCCAGTAAACTGAACCGAAAACAATGCCATCCAACATAAATCAACACAACCAGGATCAGACAGACAAAAGTATAACACCACATCTGATTAGTCACCCCAGAACCCATGATTCCGATGTGCCTTCGGTCAAACGATTCTAAACCGCCATCAGAAGCACCTACACTTACAGTCTGTACAGTCCTCGGAAGTGAGTTTGCGAACAATGTTACTGTAAGAAGCGTAGATCGATTGTTACGCGCATATATTAATGTTATCTTAGGTTGTAATCACCTAACCAAATATCTTTTAATCCGAATGTTTCGTGTCAACCAGAACTAAACAGACAATGCACTTTGGATACGTCAGGTTTCGGGACGAAGCGAGCTTCCAGAAAACAGAGCACCTCAACATGGACAACATTTTTGAGTGAGCTACCCACACCGATATTGATGACTCAGAAAGTTGCCTTCATCACGGTACTCACATGGGTAAACTGATAGAGTAGGAGAGGTTGATGTGATATGCAGTAACGCTACTCAATAATGGGGCTATAATAATGAGACATTTCAAGCAACGCTTACCACTGTTGCAGCGTGGCTGTGAAACGTCATGTCAAAGTCCAGAAATGGCGCGGTAAACCTAAAAATAGCATGACCTGCCTAAGATTCGACGGGAAACTGCTAGCTTTTGACTTACCCTTCAGTGAATTGCAAATTTGTTTTGTTCATGAGTGCGGCTTTCTGTTATCCATCGTCTGGTAAGAAAACTATCCGTTCATTTGCACCCATCGATTCATGCTGGTTCCCAGCCCAGCTTTGCCCTTCAAACGCCGAAACGTTTGCAGAGACGTGTGTGAACAGCCAGGTGCTATTGATCGTGGGTTGTGGTTACCACAACAATGGGATAGCAAATCCGAGCGACTTGACCTGAAATGCACGTTCAACCTCGTTCCCAGTGGGATGGTTGTGGTTTGTACGGTGTGCTGATGCCGTTCGTTAAGCCGACTCGACTGAGAGACCTGTTTTTCTGGGGAAGCCAGGTTTTGTGTCCGGGACCACGCTTGGAGGAACACTCTGGGGATTCCAGCTTTAAGTTCGTGCAGACCGTATTGCATCCTTGCAGAAGACGGATAGTCAGAGTCAACTGGTATCCAGTGGCGAACTTGGAACTGACGTGTAAGAAGACACAGTTCTCGACCTTGATTCGCTGCACACACTACATACTATCCAGTGTTTGCACACCTGTGTTACGTACTGTTCATCCTTTGATTAATCGATCTCCGCACGAACCAGTTATGTATGTTGCCCCACCACCTAACTAGACACAACCTCTCGTATATCATGTAGGGTTTGGCAACCAACGAACAACGCATTCAGTGTGAATTCACCGGGATAATAACAGTCGTATGACCATTTGGCTCCTTATTAAAACAGTACACGTCAATCATGTTATTACCCACATAAAATATCCGTTCTCTAAGGAGTCTTGCATCCGATTAAAAAGTAGTATGCACATTTGAGCAGATAACTGCGTTTCTCTTGGTGCCGACTGGACAATCTCATTGCAAAACCTGACCGCCAAAGAGTTCAGCACCTCCAGATAGAGTCATTCACCCTACCTGGTTTAAATATGTTTTTAACGTTTGATAAAGAGAATGCTAATACTCTCATTGTATCCGTGCCGAAATTTACCGGTACACAGGTTGTGCAAGTGAGGCATATGCGTTAAGAATGTGGTTGGATAAGTAAATGGAAGGCTGGTTTGTCGGCGCAAGCTCCTGTGCATCGACGCAGGGATGATGCAAAGCGGGAAGTACGTACCCATACTCCCATAGTCTTTGATTGTGCTGACTGGGAACGCTGCTTCCCGACTGAAACTGGGAGACATACACATTCCGTCGAATGCAACTACGACAAGCCCAGCTGCAACAAAGCCGCAGGACAAGATTGATTCTAGCAAGAATCGGCTTCTATTGTCAGACTTGTCAATGCGGTGACTGTGACGTGCTGTACTCAACGCAAACTTCATCAACTGCTCCCGTCAAATTTTCCAGGCCATACTCTGGGGAGCGTTCGGACGCGTCTATATGCACCGTGTTAGCAGAAACATACTTCCCCCACTGCCAGTCCAACCTCCGCCTCATAAAAATGACGTTGGGTTTTGAGTACCAAACTACCGAAAATGTCGATTGATTTGCTCATTTGGTCTAAAAAGCGATAACTCAACCGAAGCAAGGCTCTCTTGTACAGCGATGAATTTCTAACAGTTTCCCGCGGTCTCTATTTGGGCATTTTGCAACGATTCAGGCAGAGTCGTTGCTAAACAGGCAAACCTCAAAAGCTTTTCAGTGCACGTGGCAATTGGTCACTTGATGATGTGCTCGTGAAGCTGCGGGAACCTACACGCCCAGGAAGCAAAGACGGGAAGGTAACTACACAGCGATTTAAACTCCTCAACGCCAGTGGAAGAACAATGCCGCTTTTGTAGTCTTTTCTGAAAACTGCCGAGCTGCCTACAAGATGATTCATGGCCTCCCAGATAATTCTAAAGAGTACTGGTCGTAAGCATTTGTATTAAGTTTGAACTAAAGCGGTTTCTTGACTGGAGAAAGTTCAGCCAATGTTCACACCCAAGCTGCTACAAACGGAATTATGGTCAGACTAGCGCCCATCAGTCACAGAGGACGATTAGCTATCAATGAATGCGGATCTGTTTTCAGTAGCCGAGTTGCTAGATGCGAGATCAGGAAACGTCACAATAACAAATTGGCCAATCAAAACGCGAAAACGCTTTTGCTTAATTAAGGTCGTAAGCGCTGTTGCTGCTCTATAAAATGCGTTGTTCTTCCGATAAATTGAGATTGCTTAATGCCGCTCAGACTTTTATTCTAATTTTCCTCGACTGAGTAGCTCAGTGTGCGGCAGTATCGATGGTTCATCGGTACACTGATGAGCGAACTTCACGTAACATTCTGCCTTCTGACTGGTCTTCGATCTACCCGATCATGAAGAACATAAGAAATACTGCTCCAGACGTGAACAAACTGTTGCCAAACATTTAAATTGTAAAAAATCTGATGACCTGGCCGGATATCTCAGCCTCTTTCTGCCAACTGAAGATTGTCCAGTTCATCCGTGCCGCCCCCACGTCACACTTGTTCCGAAGGTCAATAACCCTCCCCCTCCCAGTGAACTGAGATCTGTCACCATATCTTCAACGTCGGTGCGTTGCTTTCACAAGATACTGGCTGTTTGTTGGTGTTCGCGCTTACATCCGCCCACCCTTTAGCTAGCATTTCTACATACAAATGGTTGCCTCGAAGCCATTTCACTACTCCATGCGTTGCTCCAAAAACCATGCACCACGTCTTCTCACATGCATGTAACCGTTATTGTCGGGTTCAAGGAGTTCAATTCAATATCGCAGTACTCGATTGTCAGATCAGCCCAAGCTTTCAGTGCCTTTTCACCGTTAGCACACTGCATTGCTAACCCTTAACGGAACACTTCCACTACGCCTAAAGTCTTCGTCTTTTTGTCCCAAGGTGGTGTCCACCACTGTAGTTGCTGCTTTTCATCATAACAACGGATGAGGCGTTAGCTTTATCTCTATCGCAGCTTAGATATCAGTTCCGGTCAACCGTTTTGCGAACAACGACGACTTAATCCTCTTAGCCGAGCTGTCGACACACCTTCCCGAGAAGCCTGCAGCCGACGCCAGTGCTCTGAGGCTATCCGGACTGAAGATCGACGAGCGAAGGACTAAGTTTACGGTCACCCTTGGCGACCATAGGTACAATACAAAGGCTATCGTTGACGAGGTCATTCGGTTCGGTCCGGACATTATGCATTCACTAGGCGCTTCTGATACGGTGGGCTATCTCTGTATCCCTTCCATTTGGATGAGTAAAGCACACACCGAGCACCGATTACAGTCTCTTTTGATGCTGGATAAAATAGCCAAGAAGTCCCTGAAGTCGCACCAGTACCTCAACCTTCTAAGACAGCATCTGATCTCAAAGATGATTCAATCCCTGAACGTGAGTCAAATCCACCGAAATACGCCCAAAGATATGGGCTGTACAATCCACCAGTTTGTTCGTCAGTGGCTCCGCCTTCTGGAAGACACACCAACCGGCTAAATTTATACCCCAGTTTGCCTTGGTGGTTTGGACATTCCTTGTTTCTGGACCACTATTTTCATCTTGGACCCATCAGTAGTGGAGGGTCTACTGTCAAGTCGACGTCCAATTTTGAGGAACGGACTCAGTTGATTCGTTTGTCTTTATCACGAGAGACGTCAGTATCCCGGTACACGTTCACGGTGTGGTATTGAAGAGCAAGAAAGAGATGGGTGAATAAGCTTCATTATACGATAGGTGGCCGTGGTCTTCAACAAGTAACTAGCTCCCTACTTTTCAAACGTTGGCGGTTGGATCCAGACCGTATTTCTCCCAGGATCTTTATTCGCGCGATCCGGCTGCGATGTTGTCCTCGACAGCCTAGGGCACGTAAGTCTCCAAATGGCAGGAGTGGTCATTTAGTTCTCTGTCATGACAACCACGATCAACCATAAAGCCTTGCTTGTATGCCCCAATCTCACTAGTTCCTCGACGATGTGCGCTGTGGTCTGCACATCCACATGACCAAGGACCTGACGAAAAGGCTACACAAACTGGGCTACTTAGTCTTCGAGGAGCTACAAGTACCAACGGCGAGCTTATTCATCGAAATCGACGTTATCGTGGTGTGTGACGGCGCTGTTTTGGTACTGGACGTCATCACAGTGGACGCTTACCGGGACCAAGTTGCATGGACAGACAAGTTTGTGAAGTACTGGGTCGACTGACATCATGCTGCCAATCAGTCGACTGTCCGCAGTATAGGCCGTAACTTGGACTGTATTTCTCATTCACTTGTGATTAACACTTTACCTGATATCATGTCCTTCTTTTTTAATGCGATTCTTCCATTGGGACCACCCTCCCACGCAGTCACTTGTTTGCAACTAACGACTGTTCTAGGTTCTTGGGAAACCTACGCCACATTTATGCGGCGAAATTGGAGTTGATTGTTGTTACCTTCTGACGAATGCCACACCACGGGCGAAATTCCTTGATCTCAATTCGTGGACATGAACTGTGACAGCACTCATGTGCCACGAACAGCTCTTGATTTCGAGATACTTCCATTTTTGTTCCTCATTCTACCTCTGTTGAAACACTGGTGAATGAAATTATCAACGTTTGCTACTCTTTCAAAATCTTGTCAGTGTTTCAATGTTGTTATCTACACAGTGCTTTGCATTCGATAAGCAGCTAACTTTTGATTTCCTTTCCCCAGGTTTTGGTGTCAGCACTTGCCTCTTCCTATGTGAGTTGCACACGATACAAACGATCTCCACAAATAACTTCGTTCAAGTAGTAAATGAATAGCAAGTCAATTCGTTAACAAAATTTAAACTGAAATATATGATGTTTCTCATATCGCAGATATACATTCTTTTCTTCCCAATAGACAATTCCATACAACACAATTTTATCCCGCTAAATTGACCTAGTTGACGCGTTTGTTTGCCGTCAGTGGTTAGTTTCTCAATTAGCCGTCCAGGTAGAAAATTATCGAGAAACTAGTAAGTAATTAATATGTGCGGTTTGATGGCGAGCTAATTGGCGTTGTCATCCCCCCTCATATCATGTTAGTGGTACATCTAAAAATGATACACACCCCCTGATACTTATATCTACCGCGGAAGTTACCTTTCAAACGATTTTTCGCGGCTTTTACAGATACGGATGCATCATATTCATTTGTAGGACATTTCCAAACATGCATCATAAGGTTTGTAGTGATCGTACTAATTTTTAAAAAGTACTTACTCCGAGAGGAGATGACACCTCAGATTTTGTCTCTGGGTTAGTTCGAAAACCTAGCTCGACACAGGTATAAAAAGGTTTTCGAAAAGTGGTTCCCCTAAATAATCCATCAAGGAAGTCTCAATATTCAAAAATAACTGAGTTGCTTTACCTGGTAAACTAAGTATCGCTGAACCTCACGTTGAGACCTCCATGAGTAAACGGTTTGCTCGTAACTATACTTTACTCACCGTAGAGTTGCACAGTAATCTCACACCTCCAATTGCTTTCACTCTTCTGTTAGAGATGCCCACTTTTCATACCCAGAAATAATTCTTTCGCGCTTGATCTGATATTGCTGCACGACTGAGTCAAACAAACTAACTAATGGGTGGTTATCTGTGTAAGCTTACTTTGTGTATCGGTAAGCACCTGAAGCGCTACTCTTTCAGCTGACATGGACTATCCCGTTGATCGATATGTCTGATCAATGTCGACTATTGAGCGTGTAGGAACCAGCCAAAAATGAACATCTGACAACAGTCGTAACAAACGCAATCAAACTGTATGTGCGCGCTTCAAGTAAGCATACCGTTGTTGAATTGAAGGTTCATGACTGGTGCTATTTCATGAACGTTTTCGATTGATACAGCATTTGCAGTCAGGAACGCTTGATTTAAATGCTTTAGGTTCTCACACAATGCCCGTTGATACCCTGTCTATACATGTCCGCTAAGACTATTGAGAAACCATAGAGTTCGGAAGTCAACATCTCAAGAGTGATTTGCATTCAGTGTGGCGGACACTCAGAGTTGGAATAGAATTTAAACGCTTGTAGAAAAAAACATTTTGCCTGTTCAGCTCAGTGTTTTGTAAACTATTTACATAGTTGTACTGTTGCAAAAACACGGCACTTTACTCCTTGACAGAAAGATCTGACAATGAACCTATCTGAATGTGAGTTACGATCACTTTTGAACAGTTTCAGTTCGAGTCACTAACCTTCACATAAGGATGAATGAAATCAGGTTCAATTGACCGATAATCAAATTTTTGGGACAGAGATCATCTACCTTGTAAGTGGTAACAAATATCATGTTTTTTCTGAAGGAAGCTTTTTAAACTCTCTGTACACAGACTTTCAGCAGATAGTTGTTATCGATAAGTTTGCGTATTTTTTTCAGGATAAATTTATCGACGTGAAACCTGGCAGCTTGATCACAACCTAGATATAAGTTTGTCTTTTAAATGCTGTTCCATCTTTAATCAGCTTCAGCTGTTTATCATTTTTGTCTGTCCACAATCTAACAAACTATTTGTCTTGTTTATCTCGTAACACTGTTTACTCAAAGCATTTCCATCGTCTCTAATTGAATTTCGCATCTTGATAATGCGACTAAAAACTGGAAAAATTTTCGTCTTCTCACAATTTTCTTAAACAATTCACATCATAGCGCGTGTGTTAATGGATGACATAGAGTAGGATCGTCCGCCAGCCATAAGCTCTCATCAAATTCCTTAATAGTTATGTTTTTCATGCTGTTATTAGTCAAACGATGCGAAATATCAGTGAACAAGACAGTTTGCAATTTACTTTGGGCTATTTAGTTTTCTTTGTGGGAAAGGGGGAACACCTAGTTCCAACCGCATTTTAGTTCTATTTGCCTTCCTCAGTAGAAGTCAACTAACCTGCTGGCGGGTCTGTGATTGTATTTTCGGCTGCTTTCGGCTACTCACTCACAGTTTCTTTCACTTGTTTGATTACTGACCTTGTTTGTTGAACATTCTTCTGTGTCGAATTGCAAAAACCCTGGTGAATGAGTTCACAAGCGTACGAGCTGATTCAATCAGGTTTTGCCTCCAAGGTTTTGCATTTGACCCTGAAACCAATTCAGATTATCCTGTGGACGATTTTGCTGTAGAAGTAATTTATCGAAACGCACCATCACTAGACCAATTTGGAATCGGCCAGCAAGTTCTCTAAATTTAACGCCCGCTGAGGTTCATTTGAAGCTTTTCGGCAACAACCCTAAATTCAATTTGGCAATGAACTCAACTTGGTGACCCAAAGCTTGTATCATACACAAATGTAACCAGATGTGTGTGACACATTAACCTATGATTGAAAGACATGTGAAACATTCAGTATTTCTGTTTGCAAAGCTATTTACTTAGCGGGAGCGAGAAAGAGCCGTTCTATCTGACTTGCCGCTTGTTGTGGTGGTGTGTTCAGATAGGAGTCACATAGTATTGAATATTTACACCTGTGTGGACAAAGTAAGCGAACTAAAGACGAATGTTTTTAATTCTATATCACATGAGTGAAAGGGTACTGAGCACTACAATACTGTTGATTACACAGAGATTTGAATGACACGCATTAGAAGCCACTTATAATTGCTCGGAGTTCGAGTTTTCAGATATTCCTGGGTTTTGCATTTGTCACAGACTCTCATTTATGTGACTTTCTTGAACTGAGATAATTCGTTTTCCTGTTTGTGGGCATCAGTTCTACCTGACTGTCCGAGTCTCATTCACTCTGACATGAATGCTCATTTTTTGCACAACTAATGGGAATAAGCTGTTAGAGAACTCAGAGTGGCGGAAGCTTACATTCTATTTGGGCTAAAAAGTAGCAAAATTAAAATAACACCAGTATTTTCTACCAGACAGCCGGCCGGTGGAGTGAATAGAAAATTACTGATGAGTAGTCGGAGATTTGGTTTACTTTCAACTTAGCCATCACCCACATATGATCGCAGCCTCCGCATTCAGATAGACTTTGCAGCCACCCTCTTTCGAAAAGAAGCACTAGACTCGAGTTTCGCTCTCATCAGAGCTCGTCAGTAGTGCATATCCTTGCCGCGGCCGGGATTTGAACTCCGGCCATTCCAATCATGAGGCAACTGTGTTGACCACTGCGCCATTGACCTCACATTAAGCATGACCGAATCATCAGATCTGAACGCTCAACCACTCTCGCTTGTGCGCGGTGATCAGTTTGCCCGTTCATCTCGAGAGAAAACACAGTTACTGCCCTGTTAACTTCAGTCGATAACCCCGCGATTAGGACTTCCGAGACAGGTCGAGGTCACTGAACTCATTAAACCTGCAAGGCGATATCTTAGATTACTGATGAGTAGTCGAGGATTTGGTTTATTTTCAACTTGAATGGAAAATCGTTGGATTAAGCAAGGTTGCTAAACCAAGTCAGGCTCATATTCACGAAAAATTGTTTTTGTACATAAAAAGTTGACTTCTGTCGATTGATTACGACCTCCACAGCAAAATTCAAAAGCGCTGGAACAGATTAGCCTAACATGATTACAAATGCACGTGTTGTGACCATGAAATAACGAACAATCAGAAAGTGTCTAGCTACCGCGGCTACCGGGTGTCTTTTCCTCATTGAAATTGCCGTTTTTCTACAACACGGAACTCTGAATACATTTAGACAAAAGTTTCTTCATTCTACGGACCACGCATCTTCCGGTTCTGACTATCTAACATCCTGTGCAGCTACACACAACTTGGCCGCACTTTGAAATGGCCTCACCAAACTGGATTGATTGGAAAGGCAGGTAGTTTCTGGGTCCACTGGAGTACACGGAGCTCAGGTGTGAAAAATTTTTTCCGGCTGATTTGCCATATCACTGTATGATTTTACGCATTTTGTAATCACCCTGAAAAATTATTCTATTTAACCATTCTCATTTTCACGGTGCTGACTTCTTCAGGTGGCGGTTTTTATGCCTCGTCTCCTTTCATTATTTTTTTGCGGTAACCATTCGAACATAATAAGAAAATGACAGTCTTATGTATTCACCAGTGCGTGTTTAGCCCGGGGCAGGTGGATATCCTAAAAACAGCTCTTTTAGCCTAGACGTCTTATCGACGACTCAGGAGTAGGCCCAGAAATGGTAGGCCGTTGTTCGTCTCGACTTTACACGCAACTTTTGGATTCGGACAACAGCTATTTAACCACCGTACTAAGTAATCTGTTGACTGTCTAAAACGACTAAGTTTCAGCTTCATTGAAACAACGTTTGCAATTAACAAACCTTACACATCTGGGACTAAATCCTGCTCTATCAGTAACACAAAAATCAACTAACATGAGATTTACTGTACTTTCCACCGTTGACCTATCTAGTTGGTGACAGGAGATGGCAACCTCATTGCACAACACCAAGGTTTCTCTCAGGATACCAGTCCGGAAAAGCTCAGTAATGTAGCTGGTTTCACTGAGCTCACAACTATATGGCGTGACAAAAGTAAACAGCAACTGAACCTCTACATAGAACATCAATCCAAGTCCAAGTCATTGATAAATCCAAAAGAATGTTCGACGGTAAGTGCATGAGAGTTTTCTAAGTTGGGTTAGAATTTTGACTAACCGGCGTGCCAATTTATGGAATAGGGAGTTTCTAATCGACAGAACGGGCCTAAACCCCAGAGTTTAGGTGTTGACAACCCATCCAGTTTGACAGGCTTATGAGTCATTCCACTGTTTGTGCAAAATCGTAGGAAAAACTGAAAGTGTCGTCCAACGCAACCTACAAGTTTAGAGATGCTATCCAACCAACCATAAGGATTCTCCCTATCGATCCACGGAATCAACAGCCCAAGCTGGAGTTCCGGAACATTTCACGCTGGAATCCACCAGCGACATGGCTGAACGTTGGCGTTATATTTCTGACAAGCAGTGTAGCAGATATACTAAGTTGTAAAAGACCCAAATAACCACGCTGAGCTCCGGCTGGATCTCAATCAACCATAGAAATAGCATTCTAATGCAGGATAAGTATTCCACAAATTAAATCCGAAAGCCAATTTGGGAACTCAGGGTCCTCGCAATTAGATCCGGTCCCCCACTTGGCTAGTCACTCCATATGAAGTCCACCAGATGCCCATGGGGTTTACCACCTAACCAGCATATTTTACTGAGTTTATGTTGGAATCCACCAAGGACGACGGGGAATTGCGCTGCTAAATTTGAAGGCGTTGCTGGATTTGACCGAACATATCTGGTTTTTTCCGCTCCAGTAGTTGTGTTACATAAACAATTCAACCAAATGGACCAAAGATTTGTGCGCTACCCAAAAATTTCATGAAATACCTGGCCTAATCTCAAACGCAGCAAAACTAGTCTACAGAAAAGCAAACATTAACGACAGGGAAGCAACAAAAGTGATCTGAAGGACTCGAAAAAGATTCTCATTTATAAAATGCTTTATCGACTGGCAGCTCATTTTTTCTGAAACGACATGACCAGCACGCTTTACAAAACACCGTAGAAAATCCAATGTATGCAACACGACTCCCGGGTCTGTTTTTACACAAACACGGTAGTGTAAACACCAACGTTAATGAGGTACACATTTCACTTACTGTGTACATTTGCTGCATCCTCAACTCCAACTTCGTAATCTACGCACTATTACGGTTTATAGGAAGTACGACTAATTTTTGGACTATATTGTTATACATTTGCTTTTCGGAAGTTATTGTCTGCCAACATGACTTGTCCTTTTTCACAATGCTCACTGGCCAGAAGCCACAAAACTGCAATGCAATAAATATACTAAGAATACTGTTATAAATGTGTACAGTATACTGTATTACACATAATGGTACCCTTCTATAGTTTATCCACCTTAACCCGGTCTCCCTGAGCCTCATTAGGATGCAAGAAATGCCACCACTCCCTCACAAACACAAGCGCGGTAAACAAATCTGATGGAAATTTGAACCGATTCCCTTCCAAAATTACTGTCTAGGTTACCATTGCATTTTGCCCGTTGGATCTACAATGCTGTATACGTGCGGCAACCTTCATAGAAATTTGGCTGACAGTTGGTTTGTCCCTTCAATGGTGTCACTGACTTAATTTTACAGCAAACAACCTCATTCTTCGCTCCAATTTCAAACAAGAAAACATGGGTATATCGCAGACATTAGTTGACCCTCATTCTGGTAAACTTTTGTAATCCATAGATACTCCGCATGTTAACTTCATGTTAGTCGTGCGGTGCGGCCCGCAATCCCTTCCTCGCAAAGTATCGGTAAACCTCGAAAGAGAATATATGAACTGTGTGTGCTAGCCTGTTATTCTATCACAGGTAAAGCAACAAACAGATAAACTGCTTTTCCTTCAAGCAATGTATAAGATGCAACGTCAAATGCGCGTCATTCAAAGTTATGGGTACGCGGTACTGAAAGTCAAAATAAAACCATTTTCATAGCAATAAAGTGCATTCTGTGTTAATATGCCGTGTACCTCTGACGTCTGATCTAAGTTGCCCTACCTCTCTAGAGTCATACATACGCACAAAGTATAGCAGACTTTACCAGTCCTGTCGATAACCTATTCGTTGAAAACAACCGGGTATTAAGATAGCCTCTACGCAAACCATTAGGTCCCCTTGATCAAATTCGTCTAAACTGAAAACCTTGTTTTCCAGGTTCGTTATCTCTTCAACCACCTACTATAAACAAACAATCCGAACGTTTGTGTACAGTTCCAATGGATAAAATTGAATGGGTAAATGCTAAGACTCAGAAGATCACTACCAAGTGAGAGATACAGTTTGTGTCTCAAAATTTTCACGGGCACAGCGCTGGTGTTTGGTGTTTGTTTAACTGTGCCTGCTAAATTCTGCGCCCCAATGCATGTGTGTAGGACACACCACTCGCATGCCAGTGCAGGAACTTTTACGTGTGCAAGAATATATTTATATGATACATGCGCAGCACGTTAAATTTAACGAGTTCTCAGCTTTAGATCCCAAGATATACCCATATTGTTCAAATAAATTCGAAATGTGGCTGAGTAGGTGGTGCAACATACAAGTCAGCCTTTTTTAATCTAAGTGCCCATTACACTCGTAGATCAAGTTTGGGGCAACGTGGAGACACCTTGGGACAGCGTTCTTCCGAAATAGGGGTTCCAATAACAGTCCTCTAAGAGAAGACGTCACAAAAAGGCATGAGTTAAAAGCTCCGTAGGCCGTCCACACGACTTACACAAAAGTAAACTGAAACCGCACCGGCAACACAGCAGCACACTCCGTTACACAATTCTAATTCAGTCCGTGCGCGCCTGCTGGTTCAGACTGCGTGTTACACTGGTTCAAAGTGCATCGTCCTTGAATCAAATGCAACCAAACAAGTATGAAAATAGCAGAAAAAGAAGGACTGGGTGGATTGCGAGAATACGTTTGTCGAAAACATGCAGTCAAGTACACTTTAAGAATACGCTGTTCTGAACAGAACAGAGGTTGATCAAAACTGATTAATATGTCGACTTGTTTGTAAGAAGGTGATAATTACAAAACAATTCCTAAACCAAGTTATTCAAATGTATGTAGGCTTCAAACTACGGGAATGAATAAATCACAATTGAGAGGCAGGATAAAAAGAAGTGGCCGGTGAGAGCCAACGAGACTATGATCCGATGACCACTAGCGCTTACATACGGTTGTTTCTCTATAAACAAGCTATTTTTCCAGCGAATGGAGATGGTTCTGTTTAGGTTGAACTTCTGTTTTGCTGATTTTTTGGACACATTACTGAGTTGAAAAGCCCTGGCATTGAAAATAAAAACGTTGTCTTCATCACGTTCACATGCAGCTTCCATCAGTTTGCTTCATAGATAATCATTGGTTACGAGTATCACTGCTGGCGATATTTCACAAGTTACAAAATGGAAAATGTCTCATATTCACGAGTCTTTCTTACTAATTTCTTTCTTCTAAAAATATGACGTACTTGTATCTCGGTTATACAAGATCATGCAACAAACTTATTATGTATTCCACTGTCCCTACCAATTTGTAGATCCATCATTCTTCTAAACTTGAGTCAAAAACCGCCTCTTGTCGAAGTCACATCCTTCCAGTTAGCACAACTCAGTCACACAAGGTCCTGGAACAAAAGTTTCACCCCAGGATGTGGCCATCCTCAAGAAGAGTTTAAGTAGTCCCTTATAAACTGTTGTGGTTATCGAAGTAACTTTTCCATTCATTGTTTGGTCTGAGTCAATGACAACACTTGCTGGTGGTTGTTTCTCGTAGTTGGCCATTTACCAGAACATATGAGCATAAGCCACAGTGCATTGCAATCAATCGGGCTATGACCGTAGTATTTTGAAGGAACAATTTTTCAGCTTTCAATTCAACATCGGTATGTATGAAAATACTGGAACAATACTTGTAGCTTTCAGACCATATGTAGGCTGATCATGTGATGTTAAAATTAGCAAGAAAATTAAAAAAATAAACGTCACTTCTATAAACTGTGGATGCAATTTGGGCATGGTATTCTTTTGTTGCATGTGTTCTTCCATCACACAGAAGTCAGTAAAAACCCTGACTGTCATAATGTTATACGACACGAAGCAAATGAAGAAAGGTAGGCTACTTAGACTGGTAAGCTGCTGAACAGATTCAGGGCTTATCACGCCTTTCGTAATCGGTTAGACTTCTCACTTAGATCCACTTGATACGAAGAACTACGATAGGATTTTGTTGTAGCTCACCACTAATATGTGCGCTTTTTAACACGAAGACTTGAACTCCCGTCAACGTACGCATTAGACAAAGGCGTTGGTAAGCGTATCGTTCATTATAATTCGGGCATGACCCACATACTCCAAGAAAGCGTTTAGCTGCATTCGCTTGCGCGCACTACACTAGTTGGTTTTTACGATCACCAAATCTCAAACTGCTCGCAAGTGTCACTGCTGCACATGGCAGCGTCAATTACCATTCAAAGAAGCTCGTTCAATCGATGGAGATAAGCATCACTTGAATGAGTTTTGCTTCTGTGCTTGGTCACTGTCCAATCACTGATACTTGACAATATGTTCTAATGAGCCAACCCATAAAGTAGGAAGATTACCGAGTGACTGGGGCTAACAAGTCAATGACAAGAGTTTGTCCTTGATACTAAATGTTGTTCCTGACGGTCGTATCGGTCACTTGTGTGCAAGCAATGACTGCGAAACGGGAATAACGGTCGCTACTTGGGGTAACTTTCTTGAACTTATTACGTAACAGCTCATGCAGGTCGATTAAGGTTGATAAACACCCGTCTGTCTTCACTCAGACTTCCGCAGACAACCGCATTGCCATCCAGATAGACAGAATTAGCCGCTACGGCTAGGCTTACGCACATGCCTCTGCCACATCTCAACCACTACAGCTAAAATGGACTTATGTGGGAGCAGATTCAATAAATTCAGATTACTCGCAAAAACCGTTCCACAATTCCCAGCTTTCCTACCGATTGAGTTGTTGACATATACTCTACTTATTGACAAACACAATTACTCCTGTGGTGACGTGGTTAATTTGAGGATCATCCTCAATGCTCCACGTCAAAAACTGCTGTCAGCTCTACACGGCTGTCAATATTTTTAGGAGCACTAATCGGAAATTTGTGAAAGGCGATATCATATCAGGCATTTTTATCATCCACAAAGGAGCAATGTCTATAGTGCAACAAGGCAAGTGGACGATAGTAGGAAAAAACTCATTAAAAGTGAAAGTCTTATTCAAAATGATTAAAATCAGTCTAAGTTAAAACAAATTATAGTTTGATGTAGGTTGCTCTGAATGTACAGATCCCGTCTCGGGCGTTTGATGAGTGATAGTTGGATTAGCCAACAGAGTAGTCGTTAGGGTGGTGGTCTTTCATCAAGTAACCAGCCATCGTTGATAGAGGTCTAGGTTTGCTTCCGCTGCTGTGAAATCTATTAAACTGTTCACTTGGGCTTACAATCCCGAATATGAATAGTTAGATTTTTCCAGTTCTTCAGAAGCAGCTGACATCGAGACTTTAGTTGAAACATTAAATAAAATTGGGGCTATTGGTACCTAGCCTAATTAAGTAGAGAGACGGCAGGGATGGTCACCAGTTACAGCGAGATAGCGCAGGACCTTCAACTGGTTACTAAGTTTAGTTTCCAGCCGGTCTGCTGAGTAAGGTATTCCGATAAGTTCCTTTGGTCTTGCGCCAAGCAACAAAGTGCATGTTTCTAAACTGTTGAGAATGTATAGAATAAAATCACCCTCTAAGTTTCATAATCTCATGTTTGTTGCCGTAGTTCTTGACGTCAGTTTGATTGTTTCCAGATCAGTTTTGGCGAGTTAATGTCACTTTAAAGTGACCTAAGAGGTTTCCACGATATTCATCATAAGGTTTGTTCAAACTAAATAGAGTAGGGTAGAAAGTGAAAACATGAATTTTGCTGAAGTTTCGTCACTGTGTGATGGTTTACATAAACAGGCCTTCGAACCTATTCAAATTAAAAAACTTTATTGGGCCACAGCAGCCAGAGCATACTGGGGTGGTGAAACAGAGCGTGATTCAAACAGAGCGAAATTTTCCAAGGCAGCGAAAATTGTCAGCCTCCGTTGTGTGCAGTCAGCGATCTCTGAAGTGATTCGGTTGGAACATCTGTTAGGATAAACCCTTTGGTTGTTTTGGAAGTTCAGTGCAATACGTGTTCTTTCACTTTCTTCCACGAAACCACTTCTTGCAGACGATCCTGGAGACTAATGTAACCGTATCAGAAATATTTTCAAACCATTTTATCCTGATGACAAATCAGTTTGAAAATGAATTGGAGACAAAAAAAAAGGTGGAAAAAGCTACAGACATGTTAGTTCTCTTCAAGTCGACCATCATTCACATTTGATCGCAGTCGCCGAATTCAGATAGATTTTCCAGCCAGCCTCTTTCGAAAAGAAGTACTAGACTTGAGTTTCGCTCTCATTAGAGCTCGTCAGTAGTGCATATCATTGCCGCGGCCGGGATTTGAACTCCCGCCATTCCGATCATGAGACAACTGTATTAACCACTGCTCCATTGACTTCAAATTAGGTATAACCGAATTATCAAATCTGAACGCAAAACCACTCTCGTTTATGAGCTTGAAAATAAACCAAATCCCCGACTACTCATCAGTAACATGTTAGTTCTGTTGAGCTTACTTTCCGTTGATGAGTGACCCCCTGCCCAGTGGTCTTTTGTTTATTCGGTTACGAACGTTTTGTTGAAACCTTTTGGTTACTTGGTTAGGTAGCGGTGAGATATTTCTCTATTGCGAGTTTTAGCACTTCTGTTGTGTGAATTCCATTCATTTCAGACAATGTTTTGGAGGGACTTGTTGGTGACCTAAAAGTTGAGATGTAGTCGAACTAGTTACAGTTTGCGGATGATTTGAAGCTAAGCTTAACAGGATCCAACAAGTATCAGAAGTGATATCTGAAGTCGTAGCTCCCTCTAAGTGCAGCGAGATGCAAACCTCCAAGTAGTTCGAAAATGAAAACGCATTAGGATTTTGAATTATTAGGAGCAGTTATAAGGTAAGTTAGCCACGAGGAAATTTGGTTTTATCTATTGGCGTGATGTACGGCTGTGAAACACGGCTGGAAAACACCAGTTATGTTTAAGTGGGCGAACACGAGTAGGATGCAGAAAGCGTAAAAATTCTTTTGGTTTGTGTTAATGCAAAATCACTTGAACTTTTGTGTGCGAAAGTGGACGCTATACTTCGAAAATGAGGTAGAGATGTTCTAAATCGTACAGATGCTGCGAGGCGTTAGGTGCGCAGTTTTTGGAATAAGCCTACAACGGTAAACTAGAAAGATCTGAATGGTTTTCTCTGAGGCACAAGAGGTTCCAAGTAGACCCGATCAGAAGCAGGAGATGACAGTGATAAACTCAGAGATAACCATGGGTCAGTTATTGGCCTGAAGGGATTTTTCACACAAATTAGGCGGCAGACTATGAACTTTTGCCGTCAGATTCAGTCGATGAGGGGTTTTTCTCTCAGACTGTGGTAAGCCACGAAGCAGGCTTTCTACGGAGGTGGTATTTTTAGCATTTCTCACAGCCTTAGTAGAAAATATCAGTGTTATCGGAACCTTTTTCCACAATCTGCCGGAGGAGAGCCCCAGCCAAAGTGAAGCTGTTTTCATCAACTTTTCTGTCCTCCCCATCCAGGGGTGACAGATTTAATTGGCAACTGATAATTTTCACTAAAATTTCGCCTTTGCTTTATCTTATCTTTCAGGTTTATCTTGAATGTTTGACTTGTCTTTTTCCGCGATGACGTATACGAAAGATGAGCAAAAGTTATCGTTTAATGAACTAAAAAATTGGGATCTTTACGATGGGGCAGTCTGTCTATCTGCCAGAATGAACAAGTTTGTTTTAGTGCGTCAAGAGAAATGCGGGTCAGGCGCATTGCATGAAATGGTGTGGATGTGGAAGGCACAACGATTAACTCAACCGACAGAAGATCTTGGAATTACTAAAGAGCTGTACGTTGTAAAGTTCTGGTCATTTCAGGAAGACCGCTCGTAACTAGAAGCCCACTTTTTTGTTCAAATCGATGAATGCTTGCATCAGAACTCATGGCAATTCTCCAGCCGATTCCTGTATCTGAAGGGAAGTGGGTTTGGCTTTGGGTCTGGAATTTGATTAGCAGTCTAATCTCGCTAAGTTTGGGTGGTTCATAGGTAAGGGAGTTCAAAGGGATTTTTCGGGTAATTTCAAACTGACAATAAATCCTACAAAAAAAACAATCGAGACACAAAGGTGACGACCAAAACTCTCAAGCTGAAAAAAGTGCAGGGTTGGGACCAGCAAACGATTTGTTTCTATGCTATACACCTGAGTCCTAGCAACTTCCTAAAAAGGTATAATATAGGTGTCAACAGTATTTCTCCAGTTATTGAAAGCGAACCAACCACAGCCTGTTCTGTTTATCGGGCATTCGTTAAATCGCTTAATTAATCCGTTACTTTATAGTTTTCAATAATGTCCAGTCTTCATTTGGTTCTCAGTTTATCCAGTCCATTTATACAGTGATACTTTGATATTTGGTCATAGGTTGGATTTCTCCATATGGTTTCTTACAACCCACAACTACTCCACCTGAAGAATTAGGATAAATGTGTGACATGCGAAAATTTACTTGACAATCTCCGACTCACTGTATCACAAAACGTTCGTGGCAGATTCAACGCGTGATAATTTTCTTCTATCCCATCCCCTCTTTATCGACACTAGCACTATGTTATGAACTGGAATCTTGAAACAGTAATGGTGTCCGTTATACATCTTTCGAATGCAGTCCTCCTCTTTCCCAGTTCAGAAGATATGAATGTATATATATGAGAGTACTGTAATCTTGTGAAACACCAACATTCGAAATTTAGCAGGTATATTGTTCTGAAGAGACAACCAGACAATACTAATTTGTTATATTGCAATTAATCAGTCTTCGAACGCAATGGACGTAAACACTCAACAGATCCCGATGACCGTGGATTTCCTCAATGTGTGTTACGTTTCTTCTATTGATTATCGCTATGGTTTGCTCTCGTTTGTGAACGTCCGTAATTGCTTCCTTTGGCGGGAAATTTCCGTCAGTTAATCATAGTTACGACCTTACTACTTCCGGTGCACTTAAGCTCTCGATCGGACTTTTATTGTTAATGCAAGTCGGAATGTATCTAGTTGGATAGTTATTATACAGTGAGTGCAGTGAACATAAATGTTTGACGATTTTGCTAGCAATGGTCACACGCTACTTTAAACTCGACGACTGGCCTTGAAGGTCTACGAAAACTAGAGTTAACTGGGACCGTGAGCAGATAAGAGTTTAAGTAATAACTAGGTAAATCTGCCTAAATGATCCTACAGTACTGATTTGTTAAATTTTTCAATGTTGTTCACTTCACTAAATTTCAAGCGCGGTGCAGAAATATGTTAAACCTTCTTTCACAATCAACTTTCGCTTGGAGGAATAAGGTAAATACCACTGAACAAATTTGCATTTCAATATGCCACTATTTGACGCTTTCAAGTGGTTTGTTAAGTAACGCTGTTATTCGCATAAAAGGCTGTCTATATCTAATCAGTTCTTATCCTACAGCTTCTAACACGTGGCCAGATTCAAGTGAATTCCCCGTCTGGGTTGAGCGCAAAGGGGTTCAAATGTATGAAAAGCGTGACACGGTTAATGGACTTGACAGAGTGACAAGGTTATGCCAACTAGGTAAATATTGAGTGTAACGAGACTATTCGGCCTAACCGTATATTACGTGTTATCAACTGACGGAACATCAACCTCTTGTGTACATATAACGCACAGTCAAAGGACGGGTAACGAATGTTTAGAAATGTTAAGGATGTAAGCGTTGGTTTTTGCAGAAAGTCCCGCATGCACGCTAGATCCGTAGACTTTAATAAGCTGATCAGAGCCAGCCAAACTTGATAAAACTGCAGAATTTAAGTATTCGTCTGTGTGTTGGCTGGCCACTTCTGGCATTACTATGGATGTTGTTCAGTAACTACCTCGTGTGGTCGATTTAACATGACCCGCAGCAACAAGAAATTCGGTTCACACAAAAGGAGGTAGTATCCGCAACCGATGTCCTTTGCTGTGAAACAAACATAAAATGTAGGTGAAACTGCGCGAAAAATTTGCCACAGTTTAGTGGGTTCTGACCATAATTTTTAATCGAACGATCCAAAGTGTATCAGTTAAAACATTTTTGTCTACACTGGTTTGTCCTACCAACTAAATTTGCTGACGTACTCGAACATAGTCTTTTTTGTCCCAATTCTTAAGTGCCTTGCAATCTTCTTTCTTGAAATGTAACAATGTTGAAAAGACACTTATAACCTGTTGACATCAAAAGTACACGGAAACATTGTGTTTATAGTTTTCCCCAGCATAACTGCGATCGATCAATCGAAACAAATCGTGGCAAAATTGTTTTCCGTTTGAATAAAAGCGTTAACCTGAAACTTAGGTTATTAGACTGAAATCAATGCACAAAAGCGTATATAATGAGGGATTCCGACTTCAGATCTGCTGATATGCTTGAAATAAGTATAGCTCAAAAAGAACAAACGTGCCAGTCACCAATCAATATGGATTGGGCTCGGTTGAAATTAAAAACTTTTGTTTTCCCATACACATCTTTTGAACACTTTTTGGTTTGACCCTTTTCAGAAGCATGTCACGGTGAAATTAACATAAGAATAGAAATAAAGATATTTTTAATACATTCTTAAACAAGCGGATTTGTTTGATAGTGCAATGTATACTGGGTTAAGAACAACCAAAAAGTCCACATAAGTCCGTCCGAACATTATAGAACTGATTATTGACTAGCCACCAAACGAATTATTTTTAAAGATATAACGATGAACAGTTCATTTCTAATCAATCAAATTTCTGGTTACATAGACTGTGTAACGAACCACAGGTGTGCAAAATGTTTAGTGGCGTGTGCAGTAAAAATATCAAGCCAATGACAATTTGAGGGGAGGCTCAGAAAGTTGGTTTCCATCAAACGGGAGACAATCGTAAATCTCGGCCCACGATTTTAGCTTTCATCAAAAGGGTAGGATGATAGTAACATCAGGCGTGGGAGTAACTGGAAAATTCATTAAAATGAGTTTTCTAAGACAGCTGAGCCTGTGGATCCATTTTGAATGAAATCGAGACGAATGTATAGCAGGACGCCTCATTGGTCAAACAGATCGGTCACAGTCCGACTTGCTTGCTGTTTAACCGTAGTGATGTGTGTTCCAACCCGAATGCTTTGTCCGTCTGAACTGCCTTAACTGAATACAACTGTATTTTCAACAGTATGCCAAAAAAGATAAAACGCCTGTTGCTCTGTTCTGTTCTATTTTGTTTTGTTCCATCCGGTTTAACTCTATTTCTGTGGACAATGGTAGATTGTAACGGATAATTCTTACGACAGATACAAAAGTATGACTCGTATGCAATCATACCTGCTGGACGAATGGACCGTTTTTGACTTCTAATTAGTATCCCGGTTCTAATACAGGGTTTTCCGAAGTTTTTATATGACAGGTTACCAACTGATTCCATGCATCTTGTCCTTAAATATGTTCATAGACATAGTGTTCTGACGGATAACGGGTTTGTTAGCACATCCACCATTACGGCCCCAACCTCCCATTGACTAACACCATGTTCCAAATTCAAACAAGATGGCAACATTGGGTTGGTTTGCCTTTCTGGATGTCAGTATCACGGAATACTGGACAAGACTGTGTGAATTTCCACCTTCAAGTATCAATATTTCCCCCAATTGTCAGCCAGTAGCGAAACTGCTCCAGGTTATTCCCTCCTTCGTAGCATCTCTCAGCATTGCATAATCTCACAAGCCTTCTTACCACCTAGTATAAAGGTGTTTCAGCAGTGCGTGTTGGCCATCATTTTCGGTGTTGCATCTCACTGTCATGACAGAACATCCTATCATCTATGCATTCGTAACTTCATACGTCCATAAACGGATCATTGTTTCTCCTTGATGGTTCACACTATTTTTACAAAGACTTTTGCACTAGTAATATTGGAAGACTAACGCGCCCGTGAATGTAACACTGTTCCCAACACACTAATATCTAATATAGCCGGTTGTGTCCAGTTCAAGAAACCTAACTTCTAAGGCTCCCCCTATCTGGTTTGTTATCACCCAGTCTACCCTCACAATGAAAAGCAACGTTTTTCTACAGTCACAAAGGAATTTAGTCTACTCTTTGTCACTCAGACAGACAGCTTCTATTGTGAGCAACTTTTCCAATCGACTATTTGATGGCTTGTTACATTTCCGTGTTAGTAAAACCTTCATCGTTGTACTTGTGAATCGGTGTTGCCTGTCTACCGAACGAGTAGTTTTTTAAATTCACTTGGCTTATCTAGGCTGGTTTGCACCTCACCTGCCTTTGAATTTGGAGTGTAGGCTTCGTCAGTATTATCTGCCATTGGAAATATTCCATAATGTGGTGAATACGGTAACCAAGAAAACATGTCGGTTTGAACTGTCTCGTATAATATATTACAGTCTATTGGTCACTATGTTTGAGTGAGCATCAGGAGTAAAGAGGAGTTAGATTAACAAACCTAGTTTCACAGATAACAACTGAGCGCCGCTGATGTTCTGATTGCATCCTAATTCAAAAAAGGACAGTACCTATTGAAATTTCCTGTGAGAAACTAAACTAGTACACAAGACGTTTTCAGTGATGGCAATTTGTTTACATCTGGTTGACTATTTCCATAAGTCAATACGACTAATAGGGTTTGTGATGTACAGCAGAGGATGTGAAAAAAATCAAATCACACTGGATAAATGGTTGACTTCGACGATGGACACAGCAAAGAACAGCATATTGCGGTGTGCCACTCTGTCAGATAAACGCAAAACTATTGAAACAAGAGACTGATTAACGAGGTTATGACCTTGTGTACGCCACAGAGCTTAACGGTTGTGGAAGTAAGGCAAAGTCACTGGAAAAAAGAGCACAGCTGAAAATCAAGCATTCTTTTTAATTGTAATGAAAAGAAGGCTAAGACAGAAATGCATCGCATGAACATACGTTCACCGGACCAGAGAGAGATTCTAGGCAAAATGTGAAATTCAAACGTTGTATAGGCACACACCACGTCAGCTAGAGAATTCCGTGGACTTTATTCGTCGGGTCTACTTTGTTTCTGGTCTCGACTGAGCTACAGCAGGCTTCAAACTGCATTGTTTTCATATATGGGCACTCTTTAGTGTAACTTTAAGGCAAAGTTTCAGAGTATTTTTCATGCTCGTTTGACTAGTATCTCTTAGCAATTCCAAATAAACTCAGGTCAGGTCACGGGCAAAAACAGTAGTTTTGCGACGCCTAATACAATTGTGACATCATCTTTGTAAATACTGTCTCATACAGAAAGAAACAAATTGCGACAGAATCCATACCAGTAGGTATGGCTAAGATGTAACCGTTTATCCTTGGTCGATTATTGCCAGTTCACTCATATGATACTGTAGACACAAAGGATCGTTGGTGAACTTCTATCGCCGCATTGTCTGACAAAACAGATCATTTACATTTTAAGCTGCCAGCACCCCTCCATACACTGAGGTTGTGTGGAGTGAATTGTTACTGGTTAGTAGGTATAGCAAATATGCGACTGGAGAAACAAGGGCTGTGAACCTCTGTCCAAAATTTTTGGCGATTGGTGGAAACTATTTTTTTCATTCCCCGACGATGAAACCAGGAGCTATTCCAGTTAGTCTGGTTTAAATGCTGGTTAGATTGTTACTTTACCACTATCCATCAGCTGAGATGGACCTCCTACGACAATCTGGACAGCAAATTCTCCCTCCGAGGCTGGTTTGTGGAATTCTTACGTTGAAATTCATTTGGCTAAAATCCTAAATCCACTAGATGCTCACATTAACTTGTTGCTGAATCTCTTCCTACGTAGGACCATCCTTATTTAACTGGCTGTCCACATGTAGCAAAGACGGTCTGTCATCTACCCTGCAGATAATCAAATGACTTGCTGGCAACATGTGACCGTCTTTTAAGCTGACTTGATTCGTGCTGTGTGCACGTCATGCTTAGCAGATCAAATCAGTGTGACTGTGCGATTAAAGTTGTCATTGTAAAGCGGTCAGTTTTACGTTTTACTTATTTTTCACAGAACAGCGTTCAAAAATCGTTTGTTGACGTGACCGGTACTGATATCTACTAGTTAAATTAAAAAAAACGCTGATTATTTAAGTTCGGAAAATTACCTAGAAAACTTGATGTGACGTTTTAATCCCATTGAGGAATGAATTTACTAGTGACATTTTTATCATATGCTGAGTGTCTAGTATAATCAAGACAAAGTTCATGCAGAAGATACACAAAAGTGAAAAGGGAAAACACACTTGCTACGTCCATTGTGATTTCAAATTTAGGGTGAGTAATTCTTGGACACACAATTGCTGCAGATGAATAACATTTATTTGAGTCTCCATGGATTAGATTAATAACAGATTGCATTATACTTTATTGCAGCGAAAGGCATGTCTGCAGCTACCTGGTGACTCACTTCACACAGAAGCTTAGACATCGTTAGAGAAAATTTCCCCACGGTACCCGCTGATTTCCGTAATCAAATCAGTTACAGTTGACGCTAACCAATTCCAATTACGTTAATTCATTCTAGGTTGCCGCGTGTTTCAAATTTAAAACCTATATATATGGTGCAGTGGTCAACACGGTTGTCTCCTGAAAGCGTGGCCGGAGTTCAAATCCCGGCCGTAGCAACGATATGCACTAACAATGAGCTCTGGTGAGAGCGAAACTCGAATCTAGTGCTTCTTTTCGAAAGAGGCTGGCCGGAAATTCTATCTGAATGCGGAGATTGCAATCAAATGTGTGATGTTCAAACTGAGAATAAAGTTCGATCGATATCGTCAGTCTGCTTCAGTTTTATTGTAAGCAAACTGTGTGCCGTCGAATAAAACCAGCCGATTAAATTTTATTTTCTAAGACAAGTTTGTCTGACTAGATTGACTCGACAGTCACAAATTCAAGCTATAAAAGATGCTTCCTAGCATGGAACTTCGAAGTGGTTCACTAACTCTCTGGCATCTGTCAGTCAAAATCCATCAAGTTATTCTTTGAATGCGACCTTTGAGCTGACCTCACACACAGCACGTGAATATTGCAACGGGCACGGCATATTTCGCTAATGTTAATTTTTGTCAAACATCGTTTCATTAAACGGGACGACAGTGTTCACTTGTGAATATGTTTGGAACTCTTCAAAGATCATAAACTACCCTGCGATTAGAGAAAACTTCTGTTCTCACCCTGTATGAAAATGTCACCAGCGAACGGAATTCGCGGCCGTGGACAGCAAGTCCAGATCTTCTTTAACTGAAGTTCCATAGCTTAAAGCGAATAAACTGCCTTTTTACTCTGGTAGTCCGAAGCAATATTAATCACATGCTCGCAAGTAGACGAAAAGTGGACCGGAATAAAGGAGCGGTTTGAGGTTTCAGCTTTCTCCACTCGAGTCTCTCAATTATCTGTGAATAACAAGAGGGGCGTTATAATGATTTAAGTCTGATTGTCGAGAATGGCGTAGCACAAGAACCCCATTCTAAAACTAAACGCAACTTTGTGCCGAAATATTTCTCCCCTACTATTATATGAATGCACAAGTAACCAGATTATGCAACTGCAGACAACCAATATTCATCTATGTTAGCCAAGCAACTCAGCTTATTGCCTCAGCACGATGAAATTAAAATGGTGTGCTCACAGAATTTTGGCGGTTTTACATGAATCGTTTATTCTACACTGTATTTGGCATTCATTACTCTGGACCAGTTTATTAATGTTGTCTTTGGGCACTGTACATTGACGACTTTTAACCTGGTAAAACTATCAATAAGTTTGTTCGTCAAATTGCACCTTTCCGACTATTATAAATTCAACAAGAACGAACGTACAAGGGAAACAAGAGGTGATGAATTCGTCGAGCTGGATCAAGTGACAACCTATGCATTCGATTAATCGCAGTTTGTCCTGTTGTGTTCTGTTCAGTGCAGTTCATTTTATTACAGTTCTGATTTGTTCTGTTTTGTTCTTCACTGCTGCGTTCTTCTCCATCCTCTTCTGTTCTGCTGTATTTCCATGAGCAAGTAGATTAAACCAAAACTCGTTCATTTCTTACACTGTTGAATCTTTCAATGATAAGAAAATTTTAACTTGCCTACGTGTTTTTGTGGGTTACTAGGAAAATTGCCAAGTAATTTAAACCATCAATGCCATCAGTACATTATTAGTTCATAGCTACGGCCAATAGACACGAATCAATTCTCTCGAATAAATGTGTGAAAGCAAGAGTAGAATGAACAACCAACGTGATTTAACCATGGAGCTTGTTTTCAAACCAAGAGATTGACCGCGAAAGTAAGCTATTCATAAAATTAAAAGGGAGAACAATATTTGCGCAAAACGTTAACTGATGCCTAGCCAAATGAAATCTATACCAACAGTACAAGTAAAAGGTAACTAACGTACAGCAATTTCCAGCAACACATCCAGGACAAAGCTGACTATAACTCAAACGTTTTCGCACAGTTCCACCTTGTTTGTTCGATACCACACAGTTTATTGTAATCGTTGCTAACATACACGCCTACCCTGAGTTCAATTTGTGATCATAGAGGTATATATATGAAAAAAATTTGAGGAAAGATGCCGCCTCAACTATGCAGTTCCTTTGGGGGATTTCCAAGACTGATGTGGGATCCCATTAATATTTCTTCGTGCAAAGGCACAAAAATCAAATTGCTTCTAATTCTCTTCATACTATAGCGAGAAGGTGTCCAATAAAGCACAATCTTCATTGTCC